>JAQFYG010000359.1:0-33480 GCA_034694325.1 Entomobrya corticalis | reverse complement strand
ACACACATTTTTTCTCATCGAAAACAAAGGTTTGGAAAGGTATTAAATTGGGTTCAGTTTATGTATGTGATGGTTGATTCCTCGCAGCATTCACCAGCGGAGCTGCATCTCAGGGTAAGTCGGAGAGGTTCATTTAGATTGAGACCAAAAAGAATAACTTTCTGTCTGTTGGGTTGAGGGATTCGTAGAAAAACTTGCCCGTTGACCACAATCTGCCAATAAATCAAACAATAGAAGGATTTTATACGATGAAAATAAATAAACAGAAACTAACGATAAAATCTTAAACATTTAACACTAACATTTTGTGTAGGCTAACAATAAATCGGTTCGCACCGCATGTAGTTTGACAGTGTTACAAAAAATTAACTTGGTCATATTTCTCTTTTGTACTGGGCAAGTATAAACAATAAATAAACAATAACAACAAAGCATACATGAGTATGTATGTTTAATTTCTTGTGTACTAATTATGTTCACGCTATATGTATAGGACAACACAAAGCACTAATCTACATTTGCTCAAATTGCAACCTTGTTGATTATTATCTTTTTGCGTGATTTGTTTTTATATGGCATGTTTTGCTTTGAAGAGAAATAGCAAGTGGTCTGCGCCATGCCCTACAAACTAATAATAAACTTTTTTGAGTTTCTTTGTCAGAATTTGGTGTTTTTGAGGCAGCTTGAATCTTGTAATGAAAACTACATAAATATAAACACATGAAATATGAAACTGTTTCATGTAGTAAACAAATCAAAATCATAATATACATTGTTGCGTTGCGTGTCTAAAAATTAGATTATATGCTATCTATCTCTAACATAAAAAGCAAACACAGCTAATTGATAGCTGACCTAAATAACATTAATATTACTCAATAACTTATCATTTATATAAACCGAAGAAAAACGCATTTGAATGGAGAAAAAATAACTGCATATACACATATCGGTACATACCTCGTATCCATTAACTTGTTGAAGCGACAGTTGGTTTTCTATGGTAGACCAGGAAACCAAGAGAGAGTCGTGTCCAATCTTTCTCAAAACACGAAACTCTAGTCCGACGGTTGATGAACAATATGTGTTGTCGGATGGGCCATTGCCTTTGTTACAATTTTCTTCCAAGCTGGTTTCATCAACAGTTTTTTCAGACAAGGCGTCCTCTAAGATGGCCTACAACGCATGTTCCAGATTTACAATCACATATTTAGCTATATTAAAACTAATTTGGAAGCACTTGTATCACAGTTTCCAAAAATAATATGGAACTAGAAGAGGTCTATAGTAATGTAAATATTATATTTATATGGAATTCAGCGTATTACAGTCAACCCTTTTACTTGAGCTTCAAATATTATGAATGGTACTTGTTAACATTACCGTTAGCTAATGTTATTCAATTACAAACAAAAAGTTTGAACTAAATTAAATCTAATAATTTAACAACAATACACTACGCGATATTTTTAGCAATGTTAGTAGGCAGTCGGATGTTAACAGAGGTTTAACGACTAATTTAATACAGGTCAGGCAACAAAGAGAACTACACAGATTATGAAAGCACAACCTGCTCTTACAAATTAAATCAACCATACAATAAAAAAATAAACTACCTATATGTTATTCCTAAATCTAATAACAGTATTCTTATTCTAGTAATACTTGCTCAACTGAAGTTAATCAATCAATTATATCGCCATTTAATTTCTTGTTAATAATACTCACATTACTTCAATATTTCTAGCACAAAAAATACCAACAATATGTCCCAAGATTTATTATTAGTAAGTAATAGAAAAATCACATTCAAATCATCAAAGATGTAAAGCGTCTCTACTTAATAAAAATCAGGCAAAGAAAAGTTAGTAGCAACTGGTATTACATAGTATTTCCTTCGAGCAATACATTTTTATAAAAATGAACATCATTACTACCGCAAACTCGTGCGTAAAACTTTTTTTTACTAATACATTACGTACTTGAAAGGAGTAAACAAAAAAAATAATCTAAAAAGTATTCAATTCAATACTGGATAATATAGTAGTACAATGTAACATGCTCAATAACCAACAAAAGAACATGTTACATGGAAGTATTGATGTTTCTACGATTTCAACAAAAATGAAATGTATGAAGTTTGAGAGGTAATAGTTCCTTTTCCACAAAAAAACCATTTCCGGCGAACAAAATAAAGTTCGAAAGAAATATATTTTCATGCGCAAATAATACTTATATTAAGTTTTACTAATAGAGCGAATTACACAACCATCATCAGTACAACAAAAAGAGTTTAAAACTTTCAACGAGATATTGTTATTATTTTTATTATTACATCATGCATCCACCATGTTAGTTTATTTAGTATCTTTATGTAATATTAAGCACGATATTCAAGTAATCTTAAACAGTAGACTGTAGAGAAAATTGAGAAAAATTTGAAGGAATCACCATCACTCTCTTCCGTTCTGCGACAAGGTATGAACACAGGGAGTCGCAGGTGAAATCGGTCGGTAGTGTTTGAAAGCTGGACTGTTTAGTATTTTGCGGGGGAGAAACAATTGAAGCCGCTTTCGCTTTCTTTGACGTTCGTCTTCTTGGAGGTGGCTCGATTGGACAGAAGTACTGTGAATTTGTTGTAATGGTGGAGGACGTTGTGCAAGAGAACATGGCAGTGGTGGGAGATGATGCTGCTGCTGAGGACAAGGACGAGGAAGACGACGAGGAGTACAAGGGTGGTGAGCGAGATGAAAATTCGCCACTTTGACTAAGCTCTCGTGTCTCTTTGCGAGTTGCAAGTACGTGACAGGTACCGACAGAATCGCGAACTTTTTCAATTTCCCTCAGAATCCCGTCGAGATAGAAACCGTGAATATCTGTGACACATAACTGAGCAATACGACGTCCAAGGAGCTCAATCAATTTATTCTTTTCATCGCATCGAATCTTCCACCAAGATGTTTCCGATAAATATGAGTCCCGCATCTCTTTCTGGCGAATATAGAAGGCATCTTCAAGATTACGAATTTGTAAACTAAGGTGTCCCATGGTTTCTTGAAGTTTAGCAATCATGATTTCCTCCTGTTTTTTCCAGTTGATGCACACACAGCATTTTTAGCAAATAAACGCAAAGAAAAAACAAATCAAACAGAAAAACATATATTAGTAAGCGTTTTTACTACTTGGCCTATCACATAAAACAACGAAGTTCAAAAGAACGAGCTTTTTGTACAAAAACGTCTTTGTAGGTGGCGATGAACTCATTAGCAATTTTCATGGCAGTATGAACAACATTATTAAAAACGTAAGTATGATAAAAGCGACAGAAAATTGTAAGTAATTATTCCTAAATATTTTCTACTATTTAAGTTTCATGCTTACCTCTTCTCCTACCTCCTCACTTTTATGATGCTTTGATTTGTCAACCATGTCATTGTCATCTGGGGTAGTTGTAGTTACCAAAAGTTCATCTTTGATATCCTGGTTCTACGAAGAGAAAGTCAATTACAAGATCTTACAAAATTTTCGTAGATGGTAAATATTGAATAATATTAAAGCAAGCAGTGTTTTGCAATGAAAGGGAGATCAATGGGCACGAAAGGTAAACGAACTTACAGTGGCACACGGGCTTAACATTTCCTCACTTTCACACCTGGACAGGGAATCAATTTGACCATGCTGAAACGGCAGTGCAAAAACATAAAGTGCGTGCAATTAACAACAGCGACATGGACAAAACATGTAAAAACATTTTAATCGTAAGCCATGGTGAGATTTCGTCTTCACTGTTTTAAAAGTGAAATGAAGCGTTCATGCATACTAACCATGGTTCCATCAGGGATTTGGGACGTTTTGAGAATCTGAATTAAAACAATAAGTCTTTCCACAATATCCATCAACTTTGACCCCAGCTTTTCACATTGAGTGCAACGCTATTGGTGTGGACGCAAGGTGATTTATTAGCATAATCCATTTTGCATTCACAAAAACATGCAAGCAAACAAATAAAAGCATTGCGTTTATTTTTGCATTAATCAGCACATAAATATATCATTAGTTGAATGTGTAAAGCATTTCAAAACAATGGGGTTTCTGTTATAACATTTAACTGTTTTGATTTGTGGTGAGACACGTCAATTCGTGTGATTGTAACATTTTGAGTTAAAGCATTCATGGTTTTATAACAAAAAAAGTGGGGAAAACAAACCTGTAAAAGCGTGACCACTTCCTCTACATCTCGAGCGACTCCATGAAGGCCACCATCATGTTTGTTAAAGACAGCAAGGTCATTCGGGTTCATGGCTGAGGCTAATGAAGAAGAGAGGGACGCTGACGAGCCCACATTCCCAGTAATTGTCTCCGTTGTTGTGAGCAACTCCAGCTTTCTTTGCAGCTCCTCAATGGTCAGATCCTTTTGCTTCAGTTCGTGACTCAACGCTGTGACAGTGTTTTCACTCTGAACTGCCTTCGCTATGGCCTCTTCAACAGTGCGCTGATAAAAGATTCAACGTTGGAGAATCAACATGGGTATTGCAAAATGCACTTTAAGCATTATTTTATTATATAATATAATGTTATGTACAATGAAAAAGTTACATGTATAGATGAACATAAGTAGTATCATGAAATATGCATGATAGAATTGTTATAAAATACGGGCGCAAATACGCAGTAAAATTGTGGAAACGTGTAATCTTCATACATATAAGAGCATTTTAAAATTCCTACCTCAAGATAGGACACTTCTTCTCGTAACATTCCGTTGGAACATTCCGTGTCAGCATAAGCCTGATGTAGCTCCCCAAGCTGATTTTTAAGCTTTTGTATCTAAAAACGGAAGTAATAAAAAATAACTCAGAAAAAAGTTCCATGATAAGATTTATGCCTATAATTATATATGGAATTTGTATACAATATTTTCGCACAACTCTGAGAATTTCTCGAATGAACTTGTCATAGATGTGACAGATCTTTATTTTCCCTAATTTTGTAGTTAGTTTTTCTTTGCGAGTATGAAGTGCGCATTTACAACATCATAAAGAAAGTACAGCGTATAGGAACACACCAACTAAGCTCAACGAAAATAAAGATTTACACTTTCTGTTTACTTTCTCTAGTTTTTAAAATGCAAATATGTATATAGTAGCATCAAGGATTGTCTCTTTGTAATGGCACTTTCATTTTTGAAAAGATTTTCTGCCAGAGAGAAGTTATTTATTTTTAGACATGTGAGTTGATGATGTCAGAAGGGACATCCTTAGTGTTGACTTTCTAAATTGCAAAATATTTTCAGAGTAAGCATTAAACAAAAAGAAAGCAGATATCATCTGACTGAAAAAAAGAACGTGACTCATACGACTTACGCAAGGCTGATTATAAAATATGGTATGTTGCGCTACCACTTCCAATAACATTATGTAGCAATGTGATAATACGGAAGACAAAAAACGAAAAGAAAACTAACAACAAATCTCTGAATTTTATCATAACAATGTGTACTTTCAATATAGAGAATAGAGTCATCCATTTCTAACCTGTGTCTGTAATGCAGTTTCGTTGCTTTCTAATTGGCTTTCTTTCTCCTCCAGCTCCAAACTGCTTTCTTTCAGCTTGGCAGTGAGAGCTTGGATTTCACTTTTATATTTTGACTCTCTTGTGACTCGCCCATCGATGTCATCTTGAAGCTGGCAACATTTGGTTCTTAAAAATTGTATTTCATCTCTCAACTGCTGAATTTTTTCTAGGCCTTTTTGCTCTTTCTTTTCCAGTTGAGATATTTGACTTTTTAGTTGGGACTCGGTCCTTTCTAACTCTTCCAATCGGTCTCGCATCTCCGTATCCATTTTCTGCGACTCTTCCAGTTTTTTCCGGAGCGTAACTATGCTTCCAACCTCGAGCTTGAGCTTTTCATGCTCTTCCTGCAGCTGTTGCAAGTCACCCCAAACTTTCTCGTGATCTTGAAATAGGGACATGAGCCGCTCGTTTTCCTGGCTTAGGTAAGCAATCATATTCCCTTGCTGTTGGCTGTCCTCCTCAGAATGGATGTTTTCCCTTATTTCTCTTGTCAGTCGATCAATCTCATCTAATAAATGCTTTTCCCGTTTTTCAAACGTGCTCAAGTGTTCCCTCAAGCTATTTTGTAAGTAGGAAATTAGCCGGGTTTTTTGCTGAACTTCAGTTTCGCACGTATTTTTATCACTTGCGAAGGATGATGTGATGGAGGACTGGGTAATTGAAGTGCCAATGAAGCTAGGTGATCTTTGTTCGTTTCCGTGCGCCTCTGTCATCGTTATCATCACTTTCTCGAGGTCGGATACAAGTTCTATGCCTGTTGCTGGCACTCCAGTATGCGTGACGGCTTCCACTTGAGCTGATGTGTAACGAAGGCTACATCCCTTTTGCAATTCTGGCATTCCTCCGGGTGATTCGGCGACGGTGTCGCCTTCATATTTGGAAAATAGTGGATGAAGCCTCTCATCCTCGTCGCTTGCCTTTTCGCTTAGATTTTTACCAAGGTAAATTGCAAATTGTTCTAATTCTTGAATCAGGCAATTCCATTTCTCCTGCAAATCTCGTTTCTCGTTCCGGCACGCTTGAGTTTCTTTCAACTGCGATTCCTTCTCAGCAAGCTTTGCCTCATACATCTTGATCAAGTTGCCTCTCTCCTGATCGAATATTTCCTGACATTTATCAATATCACACTCAAGAATCTCGATTTTCTTCAGTAATACTTTTTCGGCCTTTTGCCATTCAATCCTCTGCTCGGTAAACATTTGTTCCAGAAGATGTTTCCAAAGTTCTTCCCCAGTTTGTGCTTCCACACTAGTCATTAGCGATGATTCCTTTGATCCATCATCGTCATTTTTGTTTAGGTTGCTACCACATTTGGCACAATCACAGAAACATGCTATTCCATTCCTATCCAATATTCGTCTCAGTTTCTTTAGTTGTGGCTCCACATCTCCAGAATCAACTGTGGTTGCAGATATTTCTCCTAATTTATGTTTCCGACTGGATACAACAGAGCTGGCAGAAACATCTGCTACAGGTAGCATAGCCCCATTGTTTCTGCTCGCGTTGTTATTGTTGGTAAAATGTAAATAACGACCTGCGCTGGGTGGGAGGCTAAGGAGAAAGTTGACACCGGCAGAGCATTTCATGTGGGCGTTTCTCAGAAGGGCGCCATAATAGCATAATGCAAATATTGGTATGGAATGAATTACAAATTGAACTGAACATTTCATTTCTATGCACGATTCTTCCAATTCAAAGTTTCTTTGCTCGTAATTTTGTAAAAGACTTTCAAGTCGACTGATCTGAGAACAAAGGTCTTCCTCTCTTTCCTGCATTTGAAGAACTTGAAGTCGGAGTTGCTCAATGCACTTTTTCTCTGCAGCGAGTCTATTTTGTAAAACCAATTTCTTCTTTTGTAGCTGCCCAAGTTTCTCTTCCAGTCTGCAAAACGGAAAAGGAAACAAATTGGAAACAAAAACAATCAGAATTAAAATAAGAAGAGAAACAAGAATTTCTTGTTAGGAAAAACTAACGCCGAGAATTAAATGAATGCATAGTAATACTCTCTTTGTAGATTGGGAAAAAAGTTTACATTTTTCATCAACTTAATCTAGGACATCTGATATCACATTCCTCCCTTACGTAAGCATTTGCTAATCTCAGTTTTACATTTTAGGTTCATTCTTCCCCAGCAAGTCACTAGTACACCTCAGAGAAAACTTTTACTTTTGCAATTCCTTGCTGGGGTAATAAAACGGAAGATGGACAAAGAAGCATACTATACTACTAGGTAATTGAGAAAAAAAACATTTTATTTGTAGTACCGTTGGCACATGAGTCTATTGTCATTTTCAGCCTCCTCGATCTCAGCCCTCTCATCCTCCAACCTTCGATTCTCATTTAGAAGGAAATTCACTTTCTCTTCCAAACCCTGGATATAATTCCCATCGGACATGGCAGCAAGGCGTCGCTCAAATTCTTGAATTCTTTGTCGACATGACTGGAGCTCAGAGGCGAGATCATGGCTCGTCTTTCCCCGTCTTGTAGATACACACAAACTGTCTATTATTCCTGGGGAGCCTGAACCGCCATCATCGACACCCTCGTTGAATCTCCGAAGCAGCTCCTCAATTTGAAAGGTTAGGCTGACAAGCTCACGGCTAATTGTGAGGCGGCAAACATTTGACAAAGGGGAATCTTCCGTGGATTGACTGTCAAAAATACCACTCTCCTGTAAGGATAAACTCTCCGAACAGTCGCTACATGAACTTCTTGACTCAGTCACGTTGGCATGTCCGTTGCCACTTTCAAAGTCTGGATCCGTCTACATAAACAAAGGGAAATATTATGTAAATAAACTCGCGGCTTTGGAGAACGTGAAAATAAGATGCTTAATAAATATTGTTCTCAACAAGTTTATATAATTGGAGCATGTCTTTTCCTGAGTGAAAGTAGGCCAACTTATTCCATTGCCATAAGCAATAATGTGTTTGTATCCTTTCTTTTAAGTTCTATAATTTTACATTAACATGCCATGTTTGTCAATTGATCAGGCGTATATTGCATTATCCTTTATAACGTAATACTATACCTATATCACATGCATGTTGCATAATTTGTAAAATGTTTATAAGCATTTGTAAATAGTATACGTCTGGGTAGAAAAAACGCACAAAACTGCTAAAAACAAATGTAACAGCAACAATAATATGTCATACAAATGAATACACATTTCTTTCACGTGTTTCATCCACCAACTAACTTGTTCGAAAATTTTACATTATACTGCTGAAGATGGTCCACAGGGAATGACAGTAGAGTTAAACTCCTAATTTCATGTCAAGAAACTTTTTTATACAATAAGAACTCATGCAAAGTTTACAACCACTCAGTCAGTCGTGAGTAAGTAGTGGCCATACTACCATAAATATGTATAAAATGCATTCACTCACCGAGTTAGGTAAACAAGCGACAACTCTCTTGCTAGCGTCGGAATTCCCGTCAACAACTCCAGCTAAAATCTTCGGCTCAACTTCGTCTTCCCCTTCATCTTCCTCCTCCGCGTCAACATCATCATTCACCTAGAGTAATATAAAAGTATACGGGGAAAAGTTGAGAAATTTTCCTACAATAAAATGCTTGTCTCAAAAAGTTGTAAGCGTTTATTATGCTACTACTACATGTTTACAAATGAAAAGTCATTTCTTCCAATTTAGAGCCTCACAAAAGTCATAAGTATTAAATGTATGTACTCGGCTATCACAAATTTTTAGAGTAAAAACATTGAGGGAGGACACAGTAAAAAGCTACTTACTATTTTACTATCTCCTCCTATTAGCGGTATATTTTCTTTATAAAGAGGTGTTAAAAAGTGTCAAACAAACCTGACGAGGTCGAACTGGAGAAGAACTGAGCTCTTGCATTTCCAACAGACGAAACTCTAGTAGCTCATTTTGATCTTTGCATTCCTTGAGCTCATCACGTAGCTGCCGAATGATTGATTCCAGGGCTGAAATCTTTTTATTTTCTGCTTCACACTGTTGCAGTATTCCAAAGTCTTCCAGACTCTTGGCAACTTGGAGTTTGCCACTTCCAAATGAGGACTCCAGAAGTGAGGCAAACTCTGGAGGAAACTCAACTTGAGGGCTGGACGCATTGGAAGAGGAAGACGAAGACGATGATGACGGCGAGGCGGACGACACCAGGGGGCTTCTTGTCATTCGATAAAGTTCCTCACTTTTTCCGCCAGTTGGGGAGATGCTTTCACATTCTTCCTCTTCACTTTCCGCCTCCGGTAGTGTTTCAAGTATGCCGGAGCCGCCGCACTGTAATTATAAAAAAGAGACAGTCGCTAATTAGAAAAATATCATAAAACTTATTTTCTACTACAAATTTGTGATGGGACAATGACAAAGGAAGAGAAAATGGTAGAAAATAACCGTGAGTAACAGACATTTTTTATTCGCATATTAGTGCAGGAAAAATAGATAACTATTAGTCGCAACCATGAAAATAAAGAAATAAATAAACAATTTTCATATATTAATTGATGAAAAAGACAACAATGCGCTTCACAAACCACTTTAATTTATTATAGGTCATGCTTTTATGAACGCAAAATTAACGACGCCTAATTCGCCAACGCGCACGTACTTTTCCTATGTAATTGCTTTCTATTCCATTTTTGCACACAGCTCCTTTTATTCTTCCAATAATGCCTGCGGTTACTTGTGTCTGCCACAGCCACCACTCTTACTTTCAGAGTTAGTGTGTCATTTTTTATCTTTTACATGGCAAAACACATCCGTCTTCACAGCCAATTTTTGCTTGCATACCATAAAATATGCATTTCGTGTTTTCGCATAGTGTACGCTTGCTTCGTTAAAGTTATCGTTTTTATTATTATTATAGTTCCTTCATATCATCTTCTCCACTTTCTTCCATTTTGCTTGTAAAGTAGGCAGACTAGTGAGAAACAGGGTAAAACTTTCTGTCGCCAAAAACGCAAACAAGACAACTTTTATTATTATTATTGCTATCAACATGTTGTTCAGCAGATATTTTTTTACATTTTTTCTCATGATTCATTCATAAAGTACTCTTATTTTTATCATAACTACAGTATTATGATTAAACACTCCACATTCAGCATTAATTGTGATGTTGTTTGGTTGAATGATTTGCGAGTTTGTGTTGTTAATTTTTTTATCTAGTTACGCACATTTGCAATATGCTTTGTTTGCTTATCTGAACAATTTAAGGTGGAGAATGTTTTAGAAAAGCATGCATGATGCATGAAATTACTTTATTTTTAAAACCTTCATTTACGTGGATTGACTCTTCACTAAGCAATATTACTAACCATCATGTTTTATTTGTTTGATAACTTTTTGTTTCAGTTTAAATGCACATACTTAAAAAGTTTGTCTAGTGCTTAGTGCTCTTTTAGAATTTTCAAATTCAACAATTTTTTGTTTGTTTGCGCCGTTGCAGGATGATGAGAGCGAAACAATCATAAATGCATATAGTAATCATAATAAAAGACATAAACATCATCGCTCTTAAATGAAGTACAAAGGAAAAATGATGTTCTTCTCGGTTCAAATAATTTATGGTTATGATGTACATATTGCTGTATTACACACACGGTGCGATGCGTCGAGAAAAAAATGACGTGCAATGAATCAACTTCCATAAATAGGCATCAACAACCGTTCGCGGTCTCATTGAAATACAAAGTATGATGCGTAAATAAAAAATCAAATAGAAAAAAATTATATAAACCAAAAATTTTTATCTTTTACTGTTTCAACGAACGTTACAATTTTTTATTATATTGTAAAAGTGAAGGCGAGTATTGTGGTGCGATGGGCATGATATCATAATGCAAAAGTAGAATTGGACAGACAATCAAAGACAGTGCTGTTGCCTTGTAAAATTTTTGAATGCTTACAAATTGGAAACAAGTTTTTTTGTGAATTCATCCAACTCCCAAAAAATCTGCGAGCATACACATTTAAGAGCTCAGACATGCAGTATAACATTTTTGAAATGTAGTAGAAATCTCGTAGAAAGTAATGTTTGTGTGCGCTATCGACTGTCATTGTAATCATCTTCCGCTTCTTCTTCTTTTCTTTGTAGTTCCCAAATACGTGGCTTGAATGAAGAGGCAAACCTTTCCAATTTGTAGCACTAGTCACGTGTGCAACAATGACAGTAATAATAATAAACCACAATGAATGTAACATATATTTACACGGAATGAAAAAGTTCCGAGTTCTGTTTAAAACAAAATTACTTCATTGGATAATCAGGGATTGCCACACACAGGAACGCAACCTTTGACCCTGGATTATATTGAACCATTGGTAGTTGGAACGATATGTGTTAAAGAGGGACAAACAGAGACAGACGAGACGCCAAGAAGAAGTAATAAAGTAACTTATCTACAGTAATAATGCAAATGTGCAATCTAGTAAAAAAGGCACGCAAAAACGCGCAGCGTACATACACGATTTGAATGATCATTGCATTGGTATCCGTCCATTTTAAACATTTCATTGCATATTTAGGCATTATACACGCCCTCCCTGCGGAACAGTGATAAAAACGATAATATACACAGAGAAATGCCGTAAATCACATGCATGTTTATCATTGTGTGTGCGTACGAGCTTTCTTTGCCATTTAAAAAGATGGTCCGAACAGAGGTAAGTTGAAAAAACTTTTTGACGCTAAAAGTGAAGTTCCTAAAATGTAATATAATTTGCTGAGTGAAGCATAATACGATATCCTTAAAAGGGAAGATTCAATGCAAAAATTGAATGATGATAATGATGATGATGAACAGAAGATGATAAAAAATATGCTCTTGAATAAAAAGGAGGAAAATTGCACATCATGTAACATGAAACGTAATAGAAGTGAGCATAAGTGCTCATTGTTAAAATTGTATTTAATACGTCTGTAATAAAAAAGAAATACACCATGTACCTCCGCCATCGTCGAAAATGTTATGAGGACCGTCATTTTTTGCAAAAAAAGAGAAAATCTTTTCTTATATAAAATTTTTAACAAACAATCAAACTAAAAGTTTAAGTGAAAAAAGGAATCCAGTTTCAAAGTTATAACATTATTATGGAAGGTGGAAGATTGATTGTTCCGTAAACGAAATAGAAAGCCTGTAAAGCTTATAATACTTCAAACATGATGCATGTGCAAAATAGGTACATCTATCTAATATGAGTATCGACAAGTAGATAGATATAAGTTTCCGTCTTCAAAGCTTTAACTGCCTGTCACGTCACGATGATATGAGGATGATACATCAGTGATTTGCATTTGACTCATACCTACACCCTTACTCTCACTTACATAGACAAACACCGCACATGGGTGGTCTACTTTACATGACACTTTCATTCATAAAAATCAGCAAATGTAGTAAACATCCTGCGAGGAAATTGAGTCGAGGAGAGAGGGAGTGTATTACAATATTAATTTTTTATGACAACACACGTTGCTGCGATGACTGCACACACAACATTGCACCAGAACTTCTAAAGCTTGTGTGTGTGGAGTTTTGAGGAGGAATAGGAGGATGGTGGCTTTTTTAGTGGCTTCTAAAGTCAAAATATTTCATATTTGCTAACTTTTACTACTGCGCCATGCACCGTACTCTCTGGTTGACATTAGTAATAGTTTCATCACAGCATGAGTATATTTACATATTTACTGTGGGAAATAGGAAAATGCTACGCTTCAAGTCCAATAAGTGAGACTTTTCATTAATGATCCCATTACTGGATTTCTCGTGAAAAAGTTTATTCTCTCCACATCTCCTATCCATCCATTCTAAACACGCATATTCAGCAGTGGAGCAAAAGGGCAAACATCATGTTCCTTGCCTTTCATTCATATTCATGAAATAAAATAAAAAAGAGTTACTGACAGTGGGTGACTGCATGGTTTGGCTTTGACTGACATTCGAAACTTGCTGACATTTGGACATATGATGAAAATATGAAAAATGTAAACTTTGTGGTTTCGGTAATGTACACTTGGCTAGTTTTGAAAGGAAATTGTAATATTTTTTATGAGTTTGTGAACATGCACATGAACAGCTCTTAATAAATGGTTGACTTTGGGTGATTGAATACTCAATGAGTACTAGTAGTAGCAGTGGTAGCTGTGATACTAATTCCTTAATTTGGGGAACAAACTTTTCAAGAAACTTTTTCCTTAATAATAAAATTAGCAATACATCACGTCATGCAATTTGTATCAGAAATTTCAATTCAGAAGGTATAATTCTTTAGATTCTCCAATAGTTTTGGAGAATTGAAAGTAGAAATGATGCTCCTTTTATCCTTTTCATAAATGAGTGCAAAATGTTTTCATTTGTAAAAAAGTTTGAGTTGTAGTTTGGGGTATTATTATCTTGGCTTAAAAAATGAATCTAGTGTCATTTGACATTCATTGAAGCATATGATTTAGACGATGTAGTCACAGCTCAACAGAATCTCCATGACCTCAAATGAATCTCAAAAGCAAGAAATCCGAACATTTACATTCGTTATAAAAACTATGAACAAAGCAGAGTAAAAAAGTACCAGTAGACCACTACACAAACAAGTAATTGAGATTTGCTAAGAAAAGACACCTGAAAAATGCAAGTAATTCTATGATGTGCCTAAAATAGTCGTTGCGTTTGTCAATTAATTAAAAATGTTGTCAATTTACTAGCACAAATACAAGGACAAGAAGAAAAAAATTATGTATTTAATGGAATCCTGAAGAAAATGAATTATTCCTTTCAGAAAGCTGTCCCATTCTAACAAAGATGTCGACTTGTATTCATACCAATTTAATTTATTACTGTTTATTTTTAGTAAGATCAGTTAAATGTTCTAAGAATAAATAGCCACGTTTTCTTCATTGAATTTCCCTTTTCAAGAAAATTTAGTAGACATGACATGACTTGTGATATCTTTGAAACATTAAAGTCTCAATCAATTGTTTCTTTGTTCTTTGTGTACTTGGCATATTTATGTATTTATATTTTTGAAAGGGGTTTGAATTATCGTGTCTAGTATGATATGTATCAACTTTTAAAGATTTTAAGGGAAAGGACATCATTTCAACAATGATCAGTTTACTTTTTAAAAACATTTTATCCCACGAAGGACACTCAGATAATAATAATAACAGTCAAGTAGAGACAGTTGTGTGTTGGGATTACCAATATGACTAAACTTATTGATTATTTGCTGGTTATTTACGGCAAGTGTGTAGGCTAAGGGGCAATGGGATTACTTAACCTTATTTTGCATTGCCATTTTAGGTTTCAAGTGTCTTGAAAAAAGTGAAACAAGAAGTAACAGTAGTTATGAAAACAAGCGGATTTTTGTAAACTTATAACATTTGTGTATCGAAATGGTCAAATCGCAAGCAATAATAATAATACTAAATAAGCAACACGCGTGCTTGAAAACATTAAGTTCTTTTCCATAAAAATCGCACTCTTAAGGTGCAGCGAAATTTGTCACTATTGTCATGTGCCTGAAAGGTGTTTTTGTAAAAGATTAAACACGCATAATTATGCATAACTTATTAAGATTATTAGTGTAAAATGATCTGTGCTAGAACACTGTTACAACATCTCTGCTATCTTTATTGACAAACGAAAAAGCTCGAGGTCATATCACATAACATTTAAAAGTACACCAGCAGGAACAGCTTTATCACAATAAACCACAATGCATTATGTGTAAAGAGCAAAATATGCTTTTCTAAAAATGCAAAACAAACATTGGTTTTGACGTCGACATATTTTACAACAGTTTTATAATTTTGTTGAATAAATTTAACAAAGAAAGTAAAAAGGTGAAATAAAAAAATCTCCCGAGAGCGTTGTAGCCATAGCTATAGCTATTGCTATTATACATGAATGCATAATGTAGTAGTGCTTATTATCATTATTTATGCATTTAATCTGGTTGATTTTGCATATACATGTGTGTGGCTGGGTTTAAAAGGTGACAGACAACTCTCGATTTGAGTAGGTTAGCAAGACATTTCAAAAATGTAAGATAAACACAATGATTCGTATTTTTTAGTTTGTATGCGCTTTTTCTTACATTGTCGACGATAAAGCTGAAATGGTTTATGTAACAGGAAACTGATCATAATCATAATCTATGTTTTTGTATTTCCTTAAAGGAATTTAGATATTGTAGTTACCAAGGTAAGCAATACTATTGATAATTAAGATGAACAATTTACTGCTCTCATAGAGAAATCCTGTATAAATGTAAAGATTTAATTTTTTTTGGATTCGTATTGCCATCTCGCTATACAAATTCCGAATTCCTAGTTTTCCTGATTTTCAAAGTCATATCTTTATTGGAGGGACGCTCCCTGGAAACCTAATTTAAAACCGAATGCAAAATGAACTCTTCTGGTTACAAAACTTTGCAGTATGGTGTTAGGATTCAAGATAGCAACATAGGAAACAAGAGAGAGATGCAGATTGCAGAATTATCTTGAGCATGTTTTAAAATCAGAATTGTAAAGTCGTCCCTTCGTCCTCTTATTCTGACACTGACGATGAGGCACGAACTTGTAACAATGTAATTTTCTATATAAATGCGAACAGTATCTTACGCTACGTGCATATATTTACGAGACATGACTTTCTTTGCTTCACTTTTGTGCACGATTTGTCGTAATCTTTGATTTTTATATTTGCCCTTCAGCTCTTCTGTAATAATCCAAGGGGAAATCAGTGCAAAGAGGAAGTATATATTGTACATACGTATAATCGAATCTGTTAGTTGCCGCACCGCAAATTGATCGTCCTATTATTATGTATGAATGTTGGTTACAAAAAGCTATAAAAATGTGTGTGTGTGCAATACTTGCCGATCGGAGTGATTCATTCAATAACAAAAATATTATGTGATTTCCATTTCGTCTTCCATTGATAACACGTAAGAAAGAGCTGTCAAAGTTATCACAACACGAAATGACGATATAGATGCTGTAGAATTGACAATGAGTGAGGCACTATATTTGAGGCTACGACCACATTTTTGTTACGATTTCCAAAGTCCCTCAGCAAATGTTTATGAAATATTTGTTGTTAGAAATATATCAGGTATAAAGCTGTAGTAGAAATTTATGCAACGGCGATGCATATTGCATACCACAACAGTTCTTTGGACAAGTGGAATCGACAGTGAAACTTTGTAAGTTGATTATATTGGTATAGTTACTACTAGAACAAACAACAAGTTGCAATGTTATATAACCGTCAATCTGGGCAATATAATAAACATGCTGTATATGTGTTGTTGGTTTTTATGTTTAATCGTGATTCGTGGCCAATGACTCATGTCGTGGCACTTCAAGGCCTAGGCATATGAACGAAAAGTCTTGTGTGAGAAATCAATAATGCTATCGATATTTATCTTGAGGCACCTCTGGTACACGAACGTTAAGATAAGATACTGGATAGGTGTATTTTAAACTAATACGTTTGCATTGGTTTTATTTGTAAAACTAGGAAAGCCACTTAGCTGCTAGGTATGAGTAAATAAAGTTATAATGAATCAAAAATTAATACTTTAAAGAATTTGTACAACAGAAATACAGAACCAATATCCGTCGCAAGTTAGTACAAACAACAAAATAAATAGATTGATCTTTAGTTTCCGGTAAAATAATTGTTTTCCATGTTTAGCTACTTACAAATTAAGTGTAAATGCTTTCAATAGGATTTAGATTTATACTGCATATTGTATCATATTGAAACCCTTTTATTATCTATTATTTGACATCCTTTTATGTACTTTAGGAATTCTACATCTGCTTAGAGCTAATTAATTTATGGCAAAAAGTTGACGGGAATTAAATAGGAACTGTCAAATATTATTCAGGTAACTGTATGAAGAACGTCGTACATTCAATAAAAGAAAATGTACGCTACGTTCTCATTTCAGGGCTAAGTCATGTGTGTGGGGGAATTCAGAGACGAATTCCTATTCGGATGGAATTTATACGTCGCCCATTCTTAGGTTTTGAAAGAGCCCTTAAAAGTGAAAGGCTTAAAGCAAAATGGCAATAAATGTTATATATATATACCTAGTTATTATATGAGTACGTACATATATATTGCGTTACTTTAAATTAGATTTAAGTTGCATGGTGTTACTTTTTCAAGATGCATTGCATACACTTACACTTACTATTGAATACACATTCTTTTCATAAAGTTATCATTGCCAGTAATGTGAAACTCCTTTATAAATTTTATTTTCATACTTCCTTCCAACCTTTATTCGTGTTCACAGATACCTACTCGTTCTCAGTTTTGAGTGTCATCATCGTTCAATAATGATACGTTGAAATCTTTTCTGGCCTGCACGTGTAAGTGCTCAAATTTGTAGACTTATTTCACTCAAAATACCTAATAATCACATCAAAAGCGTATGTTCCAAAAATAAAGTAGAGATAAGTTTAAATTGGATTGGTTTACTGAGCAACCCGAGAAAAATTCAACTCAAACTGGCAGTACTGCCGCTGGAAAACCAATAAATTTATATTAGCAAGCAAACAGTGCGAGGAAAAGAGAAAGAAAGACATAAATATTCTTTTCTACCTAATTTGATGCACTATGTTACGATGAAAGCACACAAAATAATATGCAGTAAAATATGTATTTAAATAAAAATGATAATATTACCAACATCACATGCAATCACTGAAGGACTATAACTCGCTATACTTTTACAATGTGCAGTTCAAAACCCTTTACACTCTTCCGGAGTTGCTTGTCAGATTTGATAAATTCTTCTCCTTGATAAGTACAATATAGGTATGCAAATATTTATAAATAATAAAATGTTATCTTTTATGCACACCAATATAAATATACACACACTCTTCAAGGGTAAATATTTATAAGAGCTGGTAGCAGTAAAGCTAAACTTTAACTTTACACCAGCACACTAGAAGTTTTCTTATCATTTCTTTTAAAATTGAGAGTGACGCTAGTATATTTTATAGATCAAAAGCATAAAAGTATGAAGAAAAAAACGGAAAGGGAGAAGAGACACGCGTGAGTAGGATGTCAAAAAAGTTTAACAGTGGCCAAGTAGAAACAAAAAAAGTACATTATTTTCTAGAGAAGCCAGACAGTATATTATTTTGTATTTTATTTATTTCGAAGATTTGGGACCTCATGCATACACCTACTACCTACCTACTGCGTAGAATTGACATTTTTCAGAAATTCCATTCAACATTTCAGGAGATTTTATGTTTACATGTTCACGATAAAGTAGTTTTTACGTGCATTTATCAGAAATAATGTATAGCACCATCGATCTTATCTGTTCTAGCTCTCACATCTTTTCTTCTTACTTATTTGATTTCTATGTAAATACCACCGCATAGGAATGTATGTATCAAAAGGATGTAGTAAAAAGAAGCAAGAAGAAACGGGAGCGCAAATAAAATAAATTTTGTCTTGAGAGACGATGAGAGGATACAGATCATAATGAAATAGGATAGTAAACAGAGAAAACATAAATAATATATGAGAAATGTGCATGTATGCAGGATTTTTTTTGTTCGAGAGAAAATACAATTGACATACTTGTTGATGATACTGATGATGTCCAACATTATGGTTCTGATATGGATTATGTTGAAGATGATTATGATGACCGGTGTAGTAAGACTGGGGACAGTCTATCGTTGTCGCGTGAGGAATATCGAGCTCTCTCATTGTTAAATTCCTTCCGTCCTGTTTATGATTCTCACTGTCAAGGTAAGATGCTGTTGTTGTTGATGCTGTTGCTGCTGCTTCTTCTTTTTCTTCTGAAGATAATACGAAGTGAGATGATGATGGTGAGACGTCATTACACCTTTTGCGTCTGCTACTCACGGCTGCTTGATTGCTGTCGTATGGGCTTGTTCTTGACTCACGAGTCCCACGATGATTCTGTTAAAAAAAGTGAATAATATGTTAAGTGAAATAAACGATACTTTATAGGGGAAAATAATTTAAGTGAGAAAGGAAACCTTGTTGTAATTCATACGATTAGCAACAAGAGTAACAACAGCCGCAGCAGTACTGTAACTAGTTAAAATAATAACCAGTAAGTAACAATAAAAAATAAGAATGTGTTTATCCTGACAAAAACAACTAGTTCTTGTTATATTATGGATTGTTGTACATTTTTAATGATGATTCCATAATATTGAAAAACTTTTTGCGAAAGAAATATACTCATTTTACATGGAAAATTGCTTTCAAGATAATAATAATAATAATGCTATTATGATGATTAGAACAAGTAGTATGCTATTATATGATGCACTAACTATAAGTTAGTGAGTAAGTCAGTTTTGCTGGTATGTAGGCATGCTCTTTTTGTAAACTTTTGCATTTCATTAGTTACTGCATGGCAATAAATTTTGCTTGAGCTTGTACAATGTACAGAAAAGGAAGAAAGAAACAATTGGAGAGAGAGAAGTAATGATGGGGAGCATAATGTGAGCGATAACATAACCGTAATAGGAGAGTATCTATCATCTTAGAGTCATCATCCTCAACTTTGTACACAGAGCACGTGCCTCTTATATTCTTTTTCATCCTCTAACACCTTGTTATCATACATTTACCATTACCATAAATGTGCCAAACTGCCAATACAAAATGTAATATAACTTCATCTCATTCACATTTTTCTTTTTTTCACAGAAAAAAATAATAATAAAAGAAACAATGCGAAATTAGTTGCTCTTTTTTTCTACATAAAACAACCGATTTGTTGATGAAGTGAGAGAAACGATTATCGAAGCTTTTACATGTACAAGGAAAACGTTATCTACGTGGCAATTGCATTTATTGGGATGACGAAAAAAGTTGATGTATTTCAAATTACAATTCAAAACAGCAACCATAGTTCATGTGAAGTTCATTAAATAAAGTACATAAAGAGCTTGTTGGTCCTCTTTGAATGGAGTAAACATGACTCATATTAAGCTTACTTACACTTACAAAATACTTAAAATTTCAAAGTAAAAAGGTCGTTAATGGGCAGTAAAGTATTTACTAGTTATTTCTCGAATGTTTCGATTGTGGAGGAGTTCATCAATCAATGCAGTATACATACACTTTTTTGTGCGTCTTAGCCGAGCAGAGGTTATATATACATAATGTCCTATTGACAATGTACGAGCAAACTTCAAATTTCAAAATTTTTGACTGACAGGATCTTGCAGATGCTTGCATTGTGTTATCAGCATCATCAATGTACTCTTGATTATGATAAAAGTGATTGTCTCTTTGCTTTTATCACCATCTACTTTTGAAATAATTTCCCGATGAAAAAATTAGAGCAAGGCCTAAATGCATATTAACACGTCAAAATTTTTGGATTACGTACACGAATGAATGTGTTCACAATGGACTTTTACAAAACGCTCGCGGTCCCATAGAAGAATATCATTCTCCTTTGAACACCTCAACTCGCTGGTGACCATTAAAATGCTGAAATGTTTCTCAAATTAGCCTACTGGGAAGAATCATTTTATTTATAGTCAATAGTCATCATGCAATCCGTGCTTCATTACAAGCAAACATTGAAAAGCTGTTTGATTTCCAAAAGTAGTCAACATTTTTTCGCAAGTAGGCAGAACACCTTGTGGGTAAAAGCGTACCTAAGTTGAACTTTGTAAACAAGGTTCATCTTTGATGTCCAAATGTAATAATGAATCGCAAGTGTAGAACAAAGGTATGCAAATTTAGCATTAAATAAAAACCTATTCGGCAACACGACATATGTATATTGCTTACTTAATCAATATTTTTCAGTGCATTGACTGCTGAACTCATAAATAATCGCATTTTTATTTTTAAAAGGCTACCAAGTCGACATCTGCTTGTATGTATTCTACTCTTCTTCACTGACTAGTGTGACGTTTGAGCTCAATTGGATTATGATTATGCTTCCTTCACACCTTACATTTCTTGATTTCATAAGAATAGAGTAAAAAATTATTACTCTATAAAAAATTTTCTACCGGACCCTTTTTAAAAAATACATCCTATAATCATCTTGCATCCTCAGTTCTTCCCAATTCAATTTCAATATCGTCAAATGAGAATTTGAAAAATATACGCAGTATACTCATTTTTTGTGCTTTCTAATGCATAAATCTGTTTCAAATGTCTCTTCTCTCTGAAGAGAGGCTTGTTGAAAAAGGGAAATCTAGTTGGTCGCATGCTGTTATTGAACTACACAAGGGAAGATTTAAGACAGATATATATACATATTCACATCATCACTACCGCTACAACCATGCTGACATTACAAATAATTTTATTCAAGCGGACTCGCCCTTACTTACTCAATCACGCAAAATATGGAAGATGAACGAAAACTTTAAAAAACAGTCAATGACAGCTACAGTGGCATACAGGAAAAAAGTTTATACTTTAGCATTTATTGTACAAGGCAATATTTCTTTCATCGTTAATCATGGCAGGAAGATGAAGAGAAAATAAGTGTTTTTTCTTTCTTTTTTGTACTTTCAATATTATCTTTAAGAAATAAACGTACCGACCTGCCCCTACCTCCTCATAAAAAAGTTCCTACAAATATAAATATCAGTGTAAATTGCAAAAGTTCAAAAATATAAATAAAGGATACAAAGAGTTCGTTAAAAATCACAAAGGTACGAGTAATAAAACAGCATCAACAAAAGAGAATAATATTTTCAAAAATTTGAACAAGCCAAAAGAAATAAAATTAACTAGCTACTACGCATACTAAATGTTGAAAACATGGAGAATGACAAACAACTGAAATCTTTCATTGACATTTACAGTGCATTCACTAGAAAATATTAAAAAACGGCATTTTCTCTCATTGAAAACCATTATGAAATCGTGTGGGCATGTTACATTGTCAAAATACAGAAAACAGAAACCCTTTTACTTTTATCTAAATTGATTTGTATTTTTACAACTACTACTACGCAAATGTCAAAGTAAATATAAAAACCCTAGTTCGTAATAAAATCTTAGGTTCAAAGATTACATCTGAGAAACTACAGGAAACAATAAAAACAGAATAATAATAATAGTAAGAACTGGCTCATTAAGAATCGATAATTGATGAGTTAATTTACGCTTTTTGCAGGAAAAACACAAAAACGCACTTGTAAACTGTATACAATTTCTTCTAAAAAATATAGGAAAAGTTGAACATTAATTTGTTGTAACGTAACTCATGCATAATGCATAATCATGTTTGTAGTTCATATATTTTCAACTATCGAGGTCAATCTAAATCCTGCCAAAGGGGTTCAACAAGAACTAATGTTCAAGTTGTTATTTGAAAAGGTTGTTTCTAAGATTTCCTCGTAGTTTCTTGCCTGCTTTCGGTTTACATGTGCCTATATGCTAATGCAACTTTTTGAAATACTTTGTATGTAACACAGGATTGTCAAGTGGAAAAAACATGACTAAAACAGTGAAGCTTTTTTACGACTGTTGTACCGAAGAAAGCTGCAACCGTGTTCTGACCTAATCCGTACTATTCAAGGGCTTCCGTTATCTATTTAACAATTAAATTTCTACTCACATAGATTCTAATTTATCGTCCATTATGACCACATGCTGAAATTAGTTAGTTTTACAACATGTGTGCAAGTTAAATCTCTTTTTATAACCGAAAATATGATGAAGATGCCCATGATGAAGTGGAAAATCAAAGAAAAAAGTATTGAGCATGATCATGCTGTGCATTATTTGCTTATGAAAACCAGATTTTTCTTCATAATTTTATAAACATTAAAAGTATTATTAATATCCTTACTTCATAATGACTATATAATCAAGCTATGAGCGAGCAAAAACACGATTTTAAAAAATTGACAATGCAAATCTAAACGATAATGCTGCCTTCTTTCTTTATTATCCATCTGTCTATCTTTATCAGCCGTAGGGCCGTAGCCATAGCCCTTTTTATTTGTCTTTACAAGAGTTTTACTTTGGGGAAGCACGTCTCCAAATAGGTAAATGAGATGCAAATTTTAAAATATTAAGGTTGTTCTTACATTATGGTAATAATAATAGCATCCATTCTTAAAGTTCAAAGATTTTATGTTTTTTTATTGTCTTAAAAGCATCATAAAGTTAAAAAAATAAACTAATCAATATTCCCGAGTCACATAGTCACATCACATGCTTTAGTCTGATGTGTGGTTTTACCATGATTTTGATTACAATATCGTAATAATGAGGTCTTCTTTTCTTCCACTTTTCTCCATCTTTTTTTTGTTATATAAAAACTCCTTAATGTTTGCTCCTTACTCTTAATGTTGTGCTTGATTACATATTTTGTTATTTTATACAGGGTACAAAGTATCAATGACCTTTATACTTTTTCTTCAAGAAAGTGCATGAAAAAATTGAATTATTGTCAACAAGAGGCATGGAAACAGCTGTCACTGTTATCTTATAAACGTAGATACAGACGTCATGTAACATTTGAGCACCTGCTGCTCAACTCGGTGAAGTTGTACAAAAAATGTTTTAGACCAGCGACAGAAATTATGAATGAACAAAAAAAATACATGAATGAAATGCTGTTTTGTATCTAAAGAGAATCCAAGACAATGAGAGACAATAAGTTGTACAACACGACGTACTATTAATAAACGAAATTCGGAAATAAATATAGTTTAAAAAGGGTAATCAATAACATTTCGTTTCCTCCAAATAACTTATCAAACATATCTGCATTATCAAGCTAATAGAATGCAGATAAAAACAATATACAGATTTGTGGGAGGTTTGTACTACGTAAATGCAGTTATCAATCATGAGACTGACTAAACCTTTAGGATGAAAAAAATCATGAGAAGCCACACACATAACTGTATTCGTATAAAAGGATTGGGCTACTGATAAAAAGAAATTTCAATCTCGCCCTGAGTGCACTACTGCATAATAATAGCAGTTCGTGATAAGTTCTTATGAGAATGTGATATAGGAAGAGTGTTGAGCTGAGATTCAAGATATTGTTGTGACGATCATGATTGTGTATCATGAATATCAGTAGACGATGACACGACAACGCCGACATGGAATCTTATTGTTACTAATACAACAAGTGATTTGCAACATATTAATGATGTGTTGGACCTCCGTGCGCTTGGCAGATTTCTCCTCCTGAGAGAGTTGACTACCCTTTTTAAGGAATATTAAAAAAATTACGGTATACCACCAACCAAAAATATCTATAAGCGACCACTAAACTACTACTGATCAAACCAGGTTGTTTTCTGAGAAAACTTTTGGGCATGTTAGTAAACGATTGTTTGTTGCCGTGGCAATGACCATATTTACCATCTATTATTAATATTTACTTAAGCATTTGTTCATTGCTAATATCATATCATATACATTAATACAATATACCAATAACGGTCTGTCACAGGCTATAAATACAATACTATTCGGATGAATATAAATTTATTACTAACTGCAAAACGCGATTATCAGTATTATTATTGATGATTTACCCAATAGTCATTTCAAATACTCAGCAGCGGCATAATACAAACGGGGGATACCATAGGTAACCGATATTAATGTTATGCTGATAAGAGGTTCATTGGCTATAAATAATAATACCACACAACTAATATTTTCGTTTAAGGTATCATATTTAGATTTCAAAAATAGTTCTTGCAATTAAAGTTATTACTAAATGTATTCTTCCTTTTCTCCTTCTTTCCTTATCTATTCTTTCATCAGATCAGTCACTCTATACTTAGGTATCTATCAGTCGAATCTGTCGCCGGGATATGATTTTTATTTAAAAAGGGCTAGTATTAAATCTATTATATCAACTCAGAAATATGCTCATGAAGATCGATAGATAGCAAAGAGAAACGGATAGATAAAGTTACATTTCGGCACGACTAGAAATTGATGGCTTCTGAAGATATTGATCTTCCTAGAAAAAATCATAAACCAAAAGCTAAAAACGTAGCGGAGTAATAATCTCTGGTATTTAATAAAGCTTTTATACTTGCTATTTTAAAATTGTCCTATGAGCACACAAACAGACGCATACATGTCTCTTTTAAATCTTTTAAGCCTTCAAGTCTCCACGATTCTTTATACTATTTTCTCGGCAAACACTTAAAGAAGAAGGTAAAAGAAAAATAGACGATTTTATGACAATCATTCTCTGCTACGGCAAATAATACATTGTTATGATTTCATTCAATCATAAAGGAAGGAGAGATGTCGACTTAAAAATATATATTGTGTTGATATTTGTATCAATATTTAATATCATCTCGTATCCACTTTCTGCCTACCCACGAAATTAAAAAAATCGAGACGAGTAGGAAAAAACTTTCCTTTCGGCAATTTTGCAAAGTAAGCATGCACACAGGTATATTAGATTCACAAAATTGTGTTAATACTTGGGCTCTCGGCAGTAGAATCGATTTGACTACTTTTTCATGGGCAGAGGAACGGGAGAAATCTGAGCTTATAGCTAACAACAAGATGTTGATGGATTCAAAATTAAATTGTAGCGTCGCTTCTATTATCTATAGTACTTTATATAACGCAGGCAGGCGCTTTCATAAAATTAAAAATGTCAAGTCGGCCTGATTGAAAAATGATCTTCTTCCTCTTTCTTTTATTCATGACGATAATATAATCTATGAGTAGAGAACATCTTTATGTTACATTATACCTACCCTACTAACTTTATGTTATTTTCATCTTCATTAATATTTATACCTAATCATCTAAATAGTATAGGTACAATTTCATCACAAAATTCTGCTACGCGGCACATGACCAACCGTAGAAGATGCAGAAGTCAGAAGCAGCATCGTAATCAAGCACTACCAGCACAGGTGAAATGTAAAAAATGAAATGCAACCTGACTTTGTTTCTTTATAAAATTGACTTTTCTCAGTACATGACTGATATTTAGCCTTCTGTTACAAATCTCGATGATGAAGTTGTTCAGTGTATTTTAATCCTTATTAACTTTCGTTCAATGTAATCATAATAATATACCCAAAAAACTAATCAGGGAAAAGTGTGGCTTACTGGTTTGTTTTCTCATTTTTATTTCTTTCGCTTTGCAATGCTATCACGACGAATTCAAAAGCGGCTAAAGATAACGAAATTGAGGAAGAGAAAACCTGAGTAGAAGACAGTTGTGTGGTGCGGATAGATTATGCTATTATTATGGTAGTAAACATGAATCTTTATCGGTAGAGCACACAAGTTATACTTCTGCTGCTACTGATATGGTAGTAGTGGTGGGCCAAGCATATCATCGGCGTCGTCCTATCATCCAAAAACTGACCTTACAAGTCAATATTTTATAGCTGAGAGCAAAAACGAGAAAATATACGATAGTGAAGAATGTCATATTGTTTGGTTGGTTGTACATTGTTCATGAGAAAGAGACGGAGAGAGAGGGGGTTTCTGCAGCAGCATGCTGTCTTTCTATTCACATTGCATATTATTATGCTTTCGAAGAGATTGTGGAAGTAATAAAAGCCTGAAAAGAAACCGCATAACCAAAAAGACATGCCAAACCCTCCAATATTTTGTGATTATTATGATCATTATTGTTGTTAATAATGCCAGAATAGATGTTCTTGCTTAGAGCGTTTTTTGTGTTTGTTTACTTTTCTTCTTATCAACTTCTGTCGGCTCAATATTTATAAAGGACGTGGGATTTTCATCCCTTTTGAGTGGCTCCCAGCCTAGTCTAGTCTAATATTTCATTATTAACCAAACAGAATTTTACTCTTTTTCAAAATGTAGCCTTTATCAAGGCTCAAGTTCTGGTTTTGTATATATTTGAAAGGAAATTCCTCTCGTGGAATGCATACATACATGTTATATAAGGAGAAATCAAAAAAGTGCACACACGTCAAAATCATGAGCAGATGAAAAAGTCTCTTGTCAAAACAGCCGACTCAACTGACAAAACTTTTTTCTCCATTTGTGTAAATTCTAACAACAAAAGTTCACGAAATACGTAGTAGGCATGTACCACCACCATGCCTACTTGCTTATAAGTTGCAATAGTATTACGACATATACACTCACGATAATAAAAACACAATGTCATGTCGTACAGAAGGCGGAAGGAAAGTAAGAGTTTAGGGGAAACAACCTGTAACATTCCATTCAATCAGAATGTTCACTGCTTTTCGGCTTGATTGTCAGCCAGACAATTTCGTTGAAATGCCGTGTTCACAATAACGTGTAGGTCAAATAAAAAACATGAATGCAAACCCTACGACTGTACAAATAAATAAGCCACAAAAGAGTTTTAAAGGACAAGAGCTGCTGTGGAGGCTGGAGGAATTATGAGAGAGTTTGATGTGTTCTAGCAAAAAAAAAATTCGCAGAAAAGCAGAAAATGAATGACGTATTCACGTAAGTAAAAAGAGTATGTCTAAAACTTGTTAATAGTTTAGGTATTCATTATATTAACGTAATCCTCATAAAGACGTTTTCGTATAAAAATACAATAAACACCTATAGAAATGATGAATCTTTTGCATTTTACTTTGACCAAATAAGCGAAATAAACTACAAAGAAAATTAAGAATTTATTATTCTAGAAAACTAGAAAAATATTATGATGCTGTTTTTATTGAAAAATAACAATGATATAAAATAAGTAATGTGATTTCTCTCAAATAAAATATATGATGCATGGCAAATAACATTTATTTTCTTTAAAGTCAGGCTAACAAGAAACCACGATGCATGTACAAAGCAAACGGGAAGATGATGCAGCTCATTATACGCCGCAATGATCGTTTCTTACTTCTGCTTCCACTATTACTGGCCCATTATTTACTGGTGGTGAGGTACACCGCATCTTATAAAATATATTCTTTAAAATTATTGTAAATTGCAATATTTTTCTATGGTGTGATTATATAAAAGATGAGCCTCTTTATTCAACATCTTTGATTGATTAACTGCAATATTATGAGCTTTTTCACGGCTTCATAATGCACAAAGAATAATAAAATTGATAAGCACATTATTATTAAGATGAGTATCTAAAATTTGTAAAGTGAAAGATCAGATCAATGCTTTTCCTATTTATTGTTGTTTATACGTACCATTGGATGTGATGGTTACATTCTATTTGTGCTACTACAATTCTAGTAACACAAAAAAAATAACAATCGAATTCAGGTCTTCCAAGCAACTCTTTTAAAGTGGCATCAACCCCATCAATTTAGCACTGCCACAACAACAATAACAGATTCGTTCCGATTCAACACGCATTGTGTTTTTTAATTCCTCAAATGCAAATATGTGAACAATGTGAAGTATCTGTAAGAAAATTGCGAAATGCCTTTTGAATGTGAACAATGCAAATATTATTTAATTTGTTCGCTAATTTGATAGCTCCCTATTATTGTAGAAAAATGTGTAACTGAGTCAAATTGGACAAATGCTAAACCTAGTCAAGTTAAAAATCGTATGCATTCATGCCATCAAATTTTGGATCCACAAAACGGCAACATACAATTATAAACTTTTCCTATATTTATATCGTTTCTTCCTTATTCGTATGCGTATTAGTGCCTGTAATTATTCATTCGTTTCGCAGTAGTTGCAGTTGAAAGGAGGAGTGTACACTTCACATTTTTTACTTTTACAGTAATTAAGAGTTCTTAGGAACTACACAATTGAATTCTTATTCAGATAAGTAGTTTGCTGAAAAAAATATTCTTTACAAAATATTCATGATCTTGGTCATTAGTATTATCACCATTTCAAGTTCACTGCTACTTGCAAAACTGAATATGCACTTGAAAATTTAATATGAAATTGTTAGTGTTCTATAAGGCCAGTTTGATACTTATGTATGTATAAGGTACTACTGCCCTGTCATTATTCTCTTTAAATTACCTGTTAAACGATAAGTGTAAAATGCACACCTTACGCTTGGTCAATCACTAATTTCATTTTAAGTAGTGTAACAAGGGTCATAATTATTTAATTATTTAGTGTTTTTTGAAAAAATACAAATCTACTTAATCTTTTTTGGTGTTTTCTGCTAATTAAATTTTATTGAATTGAATACGTTTTCAGCGTTCGTTTGAAATTTTCTAACAAAAGCATTTGGAATTCGCTCTAGAAGTAATATGTGCTCTTTAATAGTTTAATTGAGAGATTTGTTTGATGTCTGTCTGTTTTGAAGTGCAGCTAAACGAATCTATTAAACGTATATAGCGTATTTTAGCATGAGGTCATATGCCACCAAACAGCGGAACGTGCACATTTACACTTGAACTACGTGTTACAGGCTAGACGCCAAAGTGCAACATACTTTTTGCTCGTAGAAGCCGGTCAACGTAACTTATTTTAAATGATCATGTTGATTTTATCGTACTCGTATGTATACTATAACAAATCAAGTGACCGATAAAGAAGAATTGCTATTTTCAAGAAATCCGCAAAACATTGAAAAAGACGCTCTGGTAGAATCGACAAAGTCATGACTTATGGTGATGATTAGTTTGTAAGTCGATTATTAAGGGCCATATCGGTCACTATTATGCGTTATTATAGCAATCTCTCAAAGATGAATCTTGCATGAATACCAAACACATTACATACATAAAAAACGAACCCATTTTCAGTGTCAGCAATAGTCAGCATGCACTGTATATAAAGTAAAGATTAAAGATACTATTACCGCTGTCTATCTATACCACTATGACCATTATAAAAAATCGTGCATATGATTTTTTTTCGCAAATCCTTTCTAACAGCCTCCGGTTTCTATTAGTCCACTTTATTACAACAGTCGAAGCAAGGAAAGTTGTTATTCCCTTGCATTTTTATATGGTATGTAAAAGTAGAGTGCGTTAAAGGGGAATAAAGGTTTTACAAAAAAGAAAAAATGCGGACACCTTCCACTAAAATACATTAGTTTGAATGCATAGTTAAAAAGGATGATAATGGCCCTTTAGCTACAAGTTCTTGGAAATTGGTTCATTTTTTAAAATAAGATTTTCAATCCTTCTTGATGTATGTAAGCATCTGCAAAACCTGGCTTGCAGCTCAAACTTGTTAATGAAGGGAAAAGCAAAAAAAAATCAGGTTAATATATTTAATTATCCACTTACTTAACCTGCACACAAGAAGACACAAAAATACAAGTAAAAAGTTTCAATATGAAATTATAGTAGAGTACATAAAAAGTTTTTGTAAAAATCTCGGTTGAAACTTTGTGACTTAAAAAGTTTGATACTAACTTAACTATATAAACAAGACGACCTCAGGCTAACAGTATTATATTGAAAGCTTTGCTTGCTATCGTTATGGAAATGCGATGAAACTAAAAATCAATAAAAAATCACTTCCCATTTTATATTTAAAAAATTGCTACTAAGAAAGGTTTGCTAAACCTAGAACCTAGATCACATTTAAAATATTCAAAAGTGAATGTAATGAAATCATAAGTACCTAGTAGTGGTTTTGTAAATGTCGTTAAAAGTGTATTGATCTAAATGGAAAAAGTAAATGACCCTTATACAAATTTATGCATGTCGAGAAGACTAATCGACTACATTTCTAACAAAGATCTTTCGTTGCAACGGTAAAGAATAAAAGCTTAAAAGAGAATTCTATCTAATGCAACTGAATTTCCTTAACGTTTAAAACCAAATGTTTTAGTGATTGATATGTTCGTTGAATTTTAAAACGAACAAGAAACAAAAGGACAAAATATATGCACAAATATGCAACAAACTAACTGTGTAAATAATATTTTAAAAGCGTTCGTGTGCATTTGATGTGCATCATTGCGCATATAAACGAGACGGTAGCAATCCGTCGTTTTTACACTCCATTTAAAAATGAATAAAATGTTAATGACCATTATCAATTGCACAGTTTTTTGTGGGCTGCTAACAGTAATGGGAAATGAAGTTGATGTGCCGTGAGTTGATGATACTAATTGTCATGTAAGATGATGAACTACATTTACACATGCGAGCATTCTACTAACTCAGCACAAAAAATATATAAATTGTCAAAAAAACGGGAAGACAACTCTAGAGAGGCAGATGGTAAATTTTTTGAGTTCTCATTTGAAATAATACAATAGAACATATAGCCCTAACTAAGATTGATGATAGATGCTATGTCATTTTAAAAAGCTATAATATGCTCTCCATTACGACTACATCTCGTAGTCAAGTTTTTCTAGATGGTCGCTACAAAAATGATGGATGTTTCAGACAAGTCATCAGTAAGCAGCTGTATATACATCACTGTGTAAATAACCATGCTATTATATTATTTGCCTCGGCATGCTAATGTTTGCCGTCTTTCCGTATCGATGCATTTCAAATTCTGTGTAATTCAAATAAAATTTGTTATACAATTTTTTGAAATTGAAACTTCAAACAAAATATTCAAGGAATATGTTTGGTGAGAAGTTGCATGCCAATGAAAGTAATTAAATACTGTTTAGTAGTAGATGAAGGGAATATGACAGCATTTGTGCTAGTAACCAGTATTTTGTTCCTTCCTGCTGAACGGTGTCGATGAGAAATATGATAATGATATGATGATGATTACATTTAAAAACATTTCATACCTTTTCATAATGTAGTAACAATTGTAATGTTATGATTATGTAAAATTGGTGCGTTTCACGCATGCATTTTTAAATATAATTTACAACAAACCCATCATTTCGTTTATTTGTTGGTAAAGAAAAAAAGCTCTATCCGGAAATTCTACGATCATAGTAAAATGATAGTGTAAATTATTCTTATTTTAATTAAAATCATTATCAGTCTAGGTGAAAAATATGAGAGTTAGAGAGTTCGCAATGAAAAATAAATAACATGAAATAATAATAATATTACGAGAGGGTACCTCACCTCGATGTATTGGGTTATTAAAGCCTTTCCAATGATTCACTACGTAGGTAGCTTCCTTTTGGAGGCTATCATTTAAAAAATAATGGATGCCCTTCCACTGATTGCAAATTTACAATAATTAACAAGGCTCAACTCTCTCTCTCCATCTCATGGCTGCTGTTGAGCAGATAGGTTTTCATTAAAAATATAATATGTTCCTCCTGGTTTACACCCTTTCGCTGCCGCTGCTGTTCTCGATGATGAGAACTTGGTTAGGAGAGTGTCTAGTGAAGTGAAGCACCCGATATTTTGATGTGAGTGAGATGACAAATATGATACACAGCTCACGTCTACGAAACGCCCATGTAACACGATTCCATAATTAATTTTACTTTTTTAAACAAGACTTTCCTCTGATTGATTAAAGAATATCATGTAATAGGCAATAATGCAGGTGAAATGATATGGTGCATAATATAGTTTGGTGGATGCATATAACATAAATAAGCATAGCAAAAGTAAAAACAAAAAAGTAACGTTATTATACTTGTTATCTCCTTCCAATGCGAAAAAATTACAGGCTATTGAATTTTTCATTAGTCAAATCTGTTTTAAATCGAGAGCAAGGGTTCTTCTCAATGATTTTGGCATGTTGCAATTGCAATTCATGATATAAGGACATGGAATTGGAAATTGATAGGAGGTGGAGAGAAGTGAGAGTGTCTTCATCTTCTCAAAAAATAAATAGAAGCCGAACCGATCAGTACATAAGTATAGTAATCAGTAATCACATTTTTATCTCCTTCACATTTTCATTGTCCAACGTCACATACCCACATACACAAATCAAAATTTACTACGATCACTAATGAACTATCGAACCATCATCTTCAAACGAAAGTAAACATTTCAGCAGGGCTTTTATTACAAGTTGCGACACGTCAAGATTAAGGAATCAACTATAAACTGCATTTCACCCACTTA
>JAQFYG010000358.1:0-33573 GCA_034694325.1 Entomobrya corticalis | reverse complement strand
CATTCAACTCCCCGGCGAAGCCGGGTTTTCACATTATATCTGGCACTTATCTACCTCGGTATTTACCGATTTATTTTGTTACTTTTTTGTACATAATGGACCGACACGTTTGAAACAAAAGAGAAACAGTAGATGAAAATGTAATATTAAAACAATGATTGTGCGTGTGTCATTAAGGCTTTTTTGTGTCTGCTTCATTTTTGCACATTTGGGCATATGTGCCACTTGAACTCTCTTTCAAATGACTTTGTAACCATAAAGGTCTTCTTTTATGGGGGAGGTTTTCTTGTCCTTTGACATTTTTATTGCTTTTTAGTAGCTTCCTATGAAGACTTACAATAAATTATGAATTCACATGTGGATCATGAATGATGCCAACTTGAGATCGGAAACTCCTCACAGGAAAATTGCATGAAATATCAAAGCGGAGGAGTGGAGCCGGAGAGAATTTGTGATTAAAACCGGAAGTTTGCGTAAAGGATCTAGAGAGCTGTTAAAAATGTAAATGGGTTATCCTCGTGTTTTCGGTGGCTGGGGACGGCATGCAGTCATTTAGGGTCTTAATATACAACAGGGATAAAATGTACACCATCATTGGAATAGGCAACAATAATGAGCTGAATTAGTAGTTTATTACAATGCCACTCGCCACTCCTTTTTGTCATTTGGTTGCATGTGGGATTTTGCAACGTGTAAAAAAGGTAGGAAATTTCCAGTTTTTTACACGGTGTTTGTATTTTTCTCATAAAATTACATCTGATTTCCTAGTAAAAAGCTAATTTAAATAGATGAAGTTTTCTGGTTTCCTCCTACTGATGATGTGTAATGTCTTTGTTACATTTAAACTCACGTTAACAACATATTTGGTTTTTTCAAACAGCTGCAGTCATTTGGTCACATTTATATTTGTTTCTTCTATGGGCAAAGTAGAACAATGGAACTTTACTCCCACGCGGTTAATATAACTGTAACTGTTCGGTTTCTCCTCGGCTTGCATTTTGCGTGATGATTGATTGATGGCCCTCATCAAAATCAGACTAAGTGCTTGAAGGCCTTTTCAAGTGAAAGATGATATGCAATTGTCCTAGTAAGCAGCAAATTGGTTTGGCTGGGATGATCATACACACAAAAATGGGCATTGTAAGTTTACTGATATTCTGATAGTTTGATTTGAATGAAAAGCTAGAAACATTGTTTAAAGGTAAGGAATGAATTCACAAATACAAAAGATTAGATCCAAAGAAATCATGGTTGAATAAAGTTAAAGAATTATTTTATTTGTAATGGTTTGATATCAAACAATTTTATACTGATTTAATTCATGATGTACTTGTCTTTTCCCCAATTGTCTCGTGGATTACCTATTATCGTTGATATTGAGTTCAAATTTGAGGTTCCTTCTTCCTCAGCTCTCACTCCAGAATTTGAAGATACTACAAGTCAGGATTTTTCACTGATTTTAATTTTCATATTAACATAAAAATTGCTGACGCAAATCTAAATTTTTGAAGCATGATTACTTTTTATATTCGGAGAATATTACCTGTATTCGACCACAGTACTAAAATAATAAAAAATGCAGTAAAACAATGGCAGAATAAACTTTCCAGATTCATGATTTTCAGGTTGTCAGATTCCGTTCCCATTAATTCTGGAGATGGCGATACGGATACCTGGAAGGAAATTACAAGCTCCAGAAGATTCCCAAAATACCTTGAATATGAACCAATACGTTTTATCGAAAACCTAAACCAGCGAAAGGAAACGGCTGTGGGCGATGACGATCACAAAACACAGTACAGTTCAGTTGAATGCAAAATGATGACGCTCAAGTTCCATTCGTGAAAAGAACAGTAGTATGATGCCATTGAATGGAGCAGTACAATGAGCATTAATAGTTATTGGATGATTAAAAATTAATGAATCTTTTCATGACATATAGTAACACTACATGCATTCATACATACATACCTACATATTATCGTCTGCCTGTCCATTTGTGAACATTACCGATCCGAGAATAATTAGTGAAATCGGATACAAAAAGCTATATAATTATGTTAGTTGTGAAACTTCTGAAATGCTTAAAAATTAAAAGCTATATTGTTTGATAAAGAAAAAAGGAGCACACTAATCACAACATGGTTCATTTGACATGCGTGTTACATAAAATATAACAGCAGTGAATGGATTAATGTTAATGGTGCATTTCAATTTTACATCACACATATTTATTACATCTTTGTTAGTTTGTTAAAGTATCACTACCGAAAATCTAAAAGTAATAATTGTTAATTACTATTTATTTGTGAGTATCCATAATATCGTCATTATTGTTGTTACATAATACTACATGAAACTAAGTGCTAGACTCTACGCTGATTACATGTTACACTGTAATCGAACTATTAATACAGCTTTACTACCACGATATTCTACTCAAATTTACTTTACATGATTCATTTCACAATCAATTTTCACTTTTTGACTAAACTAATTATACAAATATCTGGGTTTTAGGTACTTGGTGTGAGGTTTTTGGATGGGATTTTTATAAAATGTAGCATGGTGTTGTAATTTTTCTAGACAAACTGAAGAGTTTTATTTCCTGGGATGTATTGTCGCATGTGATTAATTACAAATGTCAAATTTCTATTTCTACCCGTTCAATTTGTGAATACAAAACTCATCAGAAACTTGCTATAATTAAAAGGTTGAACTCAACAATCGTCTTACATTACAAAACTCATATTAATCAATAAACAATACAACATTTCAAATAATTTACAACATCTACACTTTTACTTTCATTATAACGGAAGCTGATAGTTTATTTTATAAACTGTACAAAATGTTGTACGCCAGAAGCCTTTTAAAGAGTATATTTCATGTATATTGTTGATTGGCTTTCTGGTCCTGTATGCTTTTGAACCTTTTTTTCAAGATCACTGGATTTTTCTGTGTATTTAGTTCCAAAACTCTGTATCTGTATACTGTTTTAAATATATACATCGACTCGCCGTGACTTATAAAGTAATATAATAACCGTATTCACACAAAATCAAGGATGACATTTGTGAATCATTTAATATATTTGATTATTTTTTCAGTATAATGATATTTTGTGATATAATTTAATTACATGACATATAATGGTTAATATATGGTGCTACTACAAAATACGGGTATTTGTTTTTACTTGATAGCATTTATATAACATATTTAACTACAATAACGCTATGTATTGGCGTCACTGGCGACTTTTCTCGTTAAGTTATAAGATATGTGCCAAGTGTCAAAATCCAACAAGCTTTACAAACATTACAATTTCGAATTTCATCGCAAATAATGAAATTATGTATAATTTGGTGTGGTACACAAATTTTATATTATCAAAACCGTTGATTTATATACCCGTGCCGATATATGTATGCATTTAACATTTATTTATAACCATATATTTTACCACATAAAATGGACATAATTTTGGAGGTATATTATTTTACTAATGTACAAATTTTCTCACTTTTGCGGACCTGAGACTATAATATTGTTCTACAGACTTCGTTTATGTGAACAGACAGATATGATTTTCATCTATCAACGAGTGGTATACTAAATTTTGTCTTCTAACACAAATATATAGATTGATAGTCACTTTCTTATCACCTATTCGTTTAATGACGTCAAGTAAGCAATCATGCAAGTAAACGGTTACAATTATATGTATTTTTAAATGAAAACATTTTAGTTTGTGCCACAATACTTGCACTCTCCGGTTTAATGAATCTGCTAAAATTATTGATTTATAAAATTTACTTAGAACTTATTTATAACTTACACAGAAAGGAGAAATAAACTTTCATTTTGGATATTTATGTCATAAGTACATATTATAGTATGTATAAATTATTTCAACCACTTCAAGAAAAAAGACAGTCATGAGTAAGACTATATATTTCACACAAAAATATGACAATTAATTTGATAAACATCAATAGCTTGACAATCTTCAGCCTATATACTTGAGAATACGAAGCCCAATGATAAGAGTATTTTATATTTTCCTTTCAATACAACATCCAATACGACAATGACAAATAATATGTCATTACAAGCTTTGCACGCAATGACACATTAATATCATTACTGAAATTATAGGAAATTTATACAGTTACATTGAAAAGCTTAATTGCTATCACACTTCTTCAAAACAAATTGATGAAGAATTTTATGAGTTTACTTGCAGACAATTAATGATATAAGCCTATTTACAAAATGTTAACAGTTTTCTTGTATAATTCTTTTGTTCCAGATTTGACACTTCGTTCAGGAAGCTCTTTTGTATCGAAAGCTGTTGTTGTTAATGTACATTTTAATGTAAACGAGTAACTTTTTCAAATAAAAAGTTGTTGTTCCCGATAATATTTTCTCGTTTCCTGAATCTGACGCTTCTTCCATTTTTCTGTTAAACTATATTAGTTCTAGGTAGTTTGTAAGTTGGTGTGAGTTGGGGCGAGTATTGGTGAAGAATTATTAAAATTCTTCTTCAGTGTACCTTCATCTAACTCGTCCAGAGGGCGATCTCAAGTGTGACCGAATGTGTCCAGTCCTGGTGTCTACAGGTTCTTGCGAGTCGGAACCTCCTCCTCGTTTCCTCCCCCATCTGGAATGATGCTTCAGCTGTGCCAAAAACCTTGGAGAAAAGAGGGAGCAAACAAGCAAAAAAAGTAATTGAAATGTTAAGAAAAAGTTACTGGAAAAGAAGATGCAGTAGTAATAATTTTAGTTTTATTAAATGTAAAAAAATATTATTATTATTAATTAAAACGGTGGACAAATTCAATCTACTTTGAGAAAGTTAGTTTAAGAAGTACAACAAAGTTTAAAACTTTCCGCGTGAGTTTATTATTAAAAGTTACGCCAGTATTTTTAAATTATTAAGATTATTAGTTTTCCAACAATAAAGACTGAAGACTGAAAATTGTTTTAGTGACCAGTATAGTAGGCGTTATATTTTAAACACAGCGTTTATTAGTTAGCGGTAGTAATTTAACAAACATATTTTGTAGAGTAGTAATTAAGTGTAATTTATAGTTGAAAAGGTGTGACAGAGATGTAGGACATCAATTAAAACTAGCGTTAAGATTTTTGCTTTGCGCTAATTTTTTCAAGTGTGTTAGTTTTCATGTTTAACGGTATTTTTGAAAGTAAAGTAGAATATTATGTTATTCTCTTTTCTTGTGCGTAGGAGCGTTTTTAAGCTCTAAGAGACTTTTTGCTTTTCTAATGAAGTTATGGGAAAGTTATTGATTGTAAATGGAAATAACAAGAGTAAAAAAAGACAAATGCGCATTTCTGACCTTTCATTTTTTGCTGGGTGTCATTCACCGCTTAATCAACGGCTCTGAGCCAATTATAGCAATTCTCGTGATTGATTCTTATCTATCAATTCGTCTTTTATTATCGTCCCATCATTTCAAACTTTCAAATCAGTGGTGAGGCCAAAAACAATGTGATATTTTTCGAGTCAAGTAAGACGTAGTTCTTTGTGGCTATTATTCCTATTAAAAGACTGTCAGCAATCAACAATAAAAACCACGCTTGTCATTATTGACATTATTGTGACGAGAGAGGTGCATTTTTGCAATCACTGCAATATTGCAATTCTTGTTTCTTTATGGATTTTGTTTTATGGTCGAGCTAGTTTTGGAGTTTGTTTGGAAAAATCGAATCAACTAAAAAATCTCTTTTTATATTGTTGCCTTATATGTCGAGTTGCATTATGATGATTGTTATTGCTGTACTTGATCGAAATACAATATAATGACGATTGAGACTTTGCGTTGAAGAAATCTGTCAACATCCTGCAGAAGGATTTACTAAATAATATTGCAAACGTTCACGGCGAAATTTGCGTGGATGACATTGTTTGTTTTATTAAAAGTTTAGAAGTAAAAGAAGTGTAGAAATACGAATTTATGGATTAATTGGATAAAATTAGTTGACGCCACAGTAAAACTAACTACAAAAATACAAATATAGATCAAAAGCGCAATGTAGATATTTTACCGTTATGTTCTACAATTCAAAGTACATTTTTGGAAGCGAGCATAATAATTGCAATTTCAAGTCATAAAAGCAACTAGAAAAGGATGCAGCTAACGGTATGTCACTCAATTTTACAGATAGTAAATTCTTGGATGCATTTGCTCATTTCATCAGTTATTTATTGCTACACTAAGCGTATTGTAGAGGCCAGCACATGCCAAGTTTTTGTTGCAACAACTAATAACAATAAAGATCAACGCCAACGATTTTAGCCGGTTTAAGATAGAACAACTACTGCCAAAGCATTAAACACAGACAATAAAAACCAGCAGCAATATAAAAGCAATACCATTTCTCCCCGGCGGCGGAAGAGGTAAAACAGTGTAATATTTGTAAATTATTACATTTAATGTCAACAATAATAATAGCATTACTTAGATAAAACAAGATGACAAAACAAGAAGCTCGGCATTATTTCTTATTACGATATTACATTTATTGATAAATACTTTCTTTCTACATAAATGAGAGAGAGAGAGAGAAAGAGAACAACCCTCATTCCATTAAAATGTACAGACATTCTACTGTAGTTTTTACACAAGCCATCAAATTACGATTGCAAGCAAAAAAATTGGCTGTGTTCCTATTTTCCCCATCTGCTGGTGATAAGGTTAGCAATACATTATTTTAGAAAGTGCCGTTATATTTGTTTTTATTACTTTTATTTCTGTGCTCGTTTGCCGGTCACATATACGTATGTAGGTATGTAATGTAAGTTAAGTGCATAGATTCATACATTTGCGCCTACTTTTTTGATGTGACATGAAGTAAGAGCAGAAAATGGAATAAGAATAGAACTTTTAGAACTGAAGATGAAGAGCTGAATGAGATGATGAGAAAAGAATAGAACTGGGTAATGGAATGAATGAGTCATGCTCGCAAAGAGACAAGAAGAGAGAGAGATCATAATAAATGGTGAAAGTGCATTAAGTAAGCGTCGAGCTATGAGTTATGTGAAAAGAGAAAGTGCTGCTGAAGAGGAAAAGTCAGTGATGATCAAGCATGCAGGAAAGATATATTTTTGGGTGAATGTGAGACGGTAAAGTTGAAAAGCTTTATAATTGTAGAATATGTGTATGGGTAGAAGAAGGTATATATTGCTTGAGTCAATTGAATGAAGAATGATGATGAGTTGCTTGCTTGATTTTCTCCAAGTCTTCATTTATGGAACTAGGAACTGGTGCGGTGGCGTGGTGGTCATTTTAGTGGACTTTTGGCTCTCTTGGCTCCACACAAAAAAACGAAAAACTTGACGTAAATGTAAGAGCTAGTACTGCTGGAAGAGGTGATATCATAGTAGATTGGATGAACAGTTTGGTTTAGCCGGTTATAATAATTTTCTTCTTGATATTAGAAATCGGTTTGCTGAGGATTGTTACATTATATTATTATTATTGCGATTGTCATTAATAATACGATTATTATACTGCCGTAAGTAATATTACCGTTTTTTATGAGAGTCGGAAGGGTACATTGTTCACATATACAAATCCCTTTAGTACAATTGTTTTATGATGAAACGCGTTTTATTGTTGTAAAGAACAATTTTCCTGGGCTATTAATTCGATGAATTATTATTATCATAGAAAATGACATCTGAACGTTTTATGATCCTATATATTACATGATTGCGTATTGCTTGCTATAATATCATATATTTGTAGACTACTAATTGCGAAATGATGTATGTATGGATGTATGGAATCAGACAGCGGAAATTCTTGTCATCCTAAACCAACCAGGGCACAACTTTCTTCAGAGTAATAACTCACACTCACATATATAACATGACATGAAATAACAGCTTCATTCTGGTTTCTCTGATGCCATATTACATTGGTTGACCACGCTTGCCTTGTGTCCGTCTGTAGAGAGCTAAAGCTTATTTTCCAAGTTCGTATTTCAAAGTAGAATATTTTGTAGATTATGAATTCAAAAAGTTTTACTTAATCTTAATCAGTTATTTTCCAGACTGAGAGAGTGTTATTGTAATTATGTTTAGACTTTTATTATTTCAATTAATATCGTATATATTATATATTGTGATTATAAATCAGTAATTATAATCGTAAAGTTTAAAAGCAATTTCGAGTTTTTGTTAAAAAGATTATAGAGTAGGTTATTAGTAAGTAAAATGTAGAGGTCACAAGGAACAGGTCCCTACGTTCCGAAAAAACTTGAAGAAACATTTCTTATATTGGTAGTAATGTTATGTTGATTAGAACTGTAAAACTGTAAACCATTGTATTATTATGTTAGATAGATTCCAATATCCCCGTAACTTTTGTATGCTGACTCATCGGGCATTGTTGTTCAAGACATTACACTAGATTTTCAGGGTAGAAAACAGTAACATTTTCTTTTTAAAAGTTTTTTTGTAAGTGAAACTGGGATTATAATATGAGATTACATTAATGCAATGTATGAAACAGTTAGAAAAATTGAACGCAAATGGTGCAACATTTCTGTATTTGCTGGTGTGGAGTAATCTCTAAATTAATAAGCTTTTCATTGTTGTTTTTTGTGCTATTAGTATTGTTTCAGGAGCATTGTACAACCGATAATAACAGAACAAACAAAAAATATATTAATAAACGACACATGTTACAAAATTACTGATGTTATTCCCAATATAAATTAATTCTGGTTATTTGGAAATGCAGTAATTTTCAAAAGTACATACATAGTACGCAGTATATAAAGTTGATATATAATTTAACAATGCACACTTACAAACATACAAGTTTGGACATACACAATATAAATTTTGATGGGGCAGAGAGAGAAAAAAGAGAAAGGAAGCAATCTTTTGTTATTGTTATTCAAAGACAAACTGAAAATCGCATCAACGAAAAAAAGTTTGAATATTTGTTAGAAATATTTTTGACGAAAACATGTTGCTTGCTTTTTTTACTTGCAATAATAATTATATATGTTATGATTATACATATATTTTTGCATCCTTTATAATGCACGGCGACGAAGAAGAAATAAGAAATAAATAGAAAGAGAAATATATTTAGGTATGTATACTATTAAGAGAAAAGAGATTCGTTTTTTTTCTTCGCTGGTTTGGTTAGTAAGTAGTACTTTAGTGTGATGAGGAAAGAAAAAAGGGTGCTCAGTTTATATGATCGTGATTCGTGATTTTCGCTTGCACAACTCAATATTATGATATTGCTGTTGCTGTTATTACTATTTTTGCTGGCGCTTATTAGTTCAAGTCAAGGTCGTGGGTGATATTGGTAGTAAAAGTGAACGGGGAATAATAATAAAAATAATGATCAGGGGTTTTGGCATTGGCTGGTGGGGTGTGGGGTTGGGTGGGGTAATACTATCCCATTTGGATGAAGAGATTTCAAAGGAACGAGAAGGACATTTTCAAAGAGAAGGACGGAGAAGGAGAAAGGCAGGCAGACGAACAAAGAAAGGTGATCACGATGTTTTTGCTGTGATTCTGCTCTTTTATTGGGAGTGCAGTGTGGTGGCGAGATTGGATTGCTTTCTTCATTAGTGGTAAAGAGTAAAAGAATAAGTGTGTTCAAGGTCGGAAACATTTTTATTATTACAAATTATGTGCTGTGGTATAATGCTTGTGGTGCTGGTGGTGGTGTGGCAAGGTAAGTGTCAGTTTATAAGTACTAGTTTATATTATCTGTTACTGTATTAATTGATAGTTATGTTATTGCTATTACTATTATTAGATCAATTAAATTCTAGGAAAGTTATCGTATCTGTGTGTTTGCTTGCTGTTAGTTTGAAGAAGAAAGTCAGAAACAAGGGCAGTCAGTATATTAAGCAAAACAATGTCAAGTTAGAGCTTACTGCGTATTGCGTACGTATACAATTAAGTTTATGACGCAAATATCCTAAAGAAAAAGTATAATTTCCCAATAAAATGCATTAAAACGATTTAAGAATTGATTTTGCTTAATGTATTAAATATTTTATGCTGAGGCTCTGCATTGATAAAACTACACATACTTCAAAATGACCAGAAAGCACTATCTTTTACAGCTACAAGTTAGAGTAGTGTATTACTTCTATGAAACATCAACAACGACATCTGCATATAAGCACACACACGCACACAAACAATGAACTATCAACGACGAGACAACACAAAGATTAAGAAAATATTAATTAATAATGAAAATTCAAATAACCTAAATATTTATGTATCAAGCAGATAAGTTTCTTTGAAAACTCATCAAAATGAACGCTTCCTAAAACCTACTATTGTAGACGCTCGTACTTTCATGAGTAGCATCTTTTATTGGGGCGAACTGATACAAGATACTGATCGTATAATACTGAAACCCAAGTAAATACTTTCTGCTTGGTCGTTATTTGATTTTTACTAAGTTTATTGATAATTTTTGTAGTGATGTAAGTGAGGTAATAGGAAAGCAAATGGTAAAAAACAACAATTATTTGTACTGTCTGATTTGGAATAAATTGTACTATTACAGTACAGTACAAAAACAAAAAAAATCGCTTATGCATTAAAATATAGCCCCATGCTAAATACCAAAAAGGTAAAAGTTTATGTTGTTGCTGTATTTGTTTGGTTTTTACCTGTATAAGGAATTGTCGAGTCTAGTTAAACAGATATAGAGAGTGCACACAAAGAAGAGAGAAATACTTATTGCACCTAAATACAAACGTGTTTTGCTGGATAATCGCACACAGCACACAAAATGGAAAATAAAAAATTATGGTGACGCTATGCCATTTAAGATGTACAAATATACAATGGCAATTGAAAAAACAGCATTTGTGCCCAGAAAGAACAAATTAGTGAGTTTGGCGATGAATAAAGGTGGTAGTGATCTTTTGTTATAATATTATCTCGAAAACAAAAAAGGATGAAATAGTGAAGTAGAACAGTAGGAAAACACAAAAGCTTTCTTTACTTTTTTTCTTTTTGTTCACGGAAAAATAATAGGAACAAGATTAATGACAACGTGGTAGACACCGTTTTCTTCGTTAACTTCTCCTTTTAAGACGTTACTGACTGACATTGTCTCCTCTTTATTCATAAAAACATCTCGTGTAATTTTTCCATTATCGTAATAATAATGAGTTTGTAAAATAGTAAGTTGTAAAATAACAGCAGCTTTATATATAAGTATTCATCTGATTCATCTAAAATTTCAAATGAACTGACTGAATAAAAATAGATGGATATAAAGTTTTATATTTGAAATAAAAATAGTATAAACGGGTATTGGTACACAGTGTATGAGGAATTACAAAGAATAGGTGGATCAAAAGTAAGGGCAAAGGGAAAGGGTGTAGTTTTACGCATATTTATATTATATCATGTAACGTGCTTGTAAGTATGTGATTAAAATTACATTTATGAAAACAATAATAAAAAAGAGAGGCACACAGTTGGACTGTCAAGTCATCATAAAATGTCATTTTAGCTTTTATAGTTTGTGGAATTTACTTATAAATATATATATACCTAATAATGTGCCTTAAAATTGTGAACTCATCTCAACCCTTTTCCATTCAAGTAAATATTCCGCGGTAGAGTATCAATACACTTTCACCTAAAATAAATATCATCTATTGTTTCCGTTTGTTGTATTTATTGTTGTTGTTTGTCCTATAGCCTAATGCAATAAGAATATTATTATTTTTTGCTTGACTGTGTGATAATAATAAAAGATTATTGTTATTTTGCCGTGTAAACATTCTTCCTTCAAAGCTTTTATGCAAGTTCTTCCCTGAGCTACGCTATCTATTTTTTTCTGACAGGGGACCAACCACCAAAGCAGTCGTAAAAAGAAACTCATAATTTGAATCTTGTTTCAGTGGGACATGACGTAAGTTAAAGCAAACTAGATAATATTACGTACATTCTAGTTTGGTGATATGCAGAAGCAACATCATCAGCAGTTTACAGTAAAAACATACAAACATAATGCTCCCAATTGTTTTCACAGAAATGCAATGTGGACCTGTGACTTGACTTGTGAGTTAGTCTTTGCAAGCAACAAAATGGTGATTTTCTTTCTTTTGAAAGGAACGTCTCTTTTGCCTTTATGGCCAGGCGTGCCGGAAACCTCCGTTGTAAGAATGCTGCTAAAAAGGGCTAAAACTGCAAAACTTTTACTTTTAATCCATTCTCTAGAGATACAGAGTACTGTCTTTATCTATCCTTCTTTCTTACGTCGTTTTGATAAATAAGAAACTTTGTGGCAAATATTGCTTTCCTAATTGCTTCTATCCAATCTAGTAATCTATTTTAACAAGATTAGTTTATGTTTGGCTACATTTGCAGATATTATAGGTTTTTCATGTACAGGTTTTTTTTCAAGTTGGCTTGTCCTAATAATCATAAAATTTAATTCATTATTTTCCCTCCACACAGCAGCAGGTACGGAATTAAAGATGACAAAACTTTATACAATAATGTTTTATAATTATAGAGATATTATCCTTTTTCAGCTTTTCAGGTGGTCTGAGCAATTTTGGGCTTCTTAGAACTACTTATAAGTGTAATAATGTGTGGGCATATAGTAAAGTATTTTAATGAATAATACGTAATTTCACAATCAAGTTAATTGTAGTTTAGATAAGGTACTTTGGTAAATTGATTCCAAACTTCTCACTGAAATATTATCTCACGTTTTTGAATGCGTGTTGTTCGCGTGGTTCCTTATGTCGTATTATTAATATGATTTGACGTATGTACATCTATTTCAGGGCAACAGTGAAGGCAGACAAAATAGTAGATTGATATATTATTGGGTAAGGTATATTGTATTTTGAAGAAAATCTAAGCTAAGAAGATTCTCTTTTGTTTTGTTCTTTGTTACTTGTAACCATGCTTGGAAGAACTTTCCAGATTACCAAATATGTACTTGTATAGACCGAACAACAGAATAATAAATATGTAATAAATATTATCCAGCTTTGTTCAAAATTTCTTGAATATATTTCAACTCTTTTCTTTATCTAACTGTTCGACCTAAAATAGATAATATATGTACTAAAATGTAATGTGTTTCAATTGCGTCTTAAGTTTTTACTTTTAATCCTACCACCAGTCAACCTCTAATGTTACGAGTCTATATATACTAACTATAAATTATAACTCGATGGTCTGGATGAATCTGGGATTTGGAAAAATATTAGAGGTTATAAGCTTAACTGCATGTAATAAAATTTCATCTATGAATCTGAATCACGTAACTCCTTTAAAATAATCCCCATGATATTTTTACATACGCTATAATTTCATATACTTATAACTATGCGTGTTCACATAATGTCTTTTTCTTTTTCAATATATTCTTTCACTTTCATTATCAGTATTTTTGGTTTGTTAAGTAAGGCCGGTTAGTGTGTGTTTACGTGTTCCTTCCCCCGAAAAAAAGAAAATCTATTTGTTATTTCATCGTCTCTTCTGTTCTAAGCAAAGTGATAGCTACCGACCAATATTAATTACTTTCTAGAGAGAGAGGATTAACGACTATAATTAAAAGCGCTCCTCACACTATTATTATTACCTCTAAAAGCTAATATTACACATTACACAAGGTGTTTGCTAGCCGTATATGTTTTTTTAGGATAGAGCATTCCCGTGTAAGTTTATCACTAAAAGAAAATGAAAGAGATTGTGGAATGATGTACGAGAACGAGGGCACTAGATGAGCTAAGCTACATACAACAAGAGATGGGATGAGAAGAGAAGTAATTATATATTGCCAAAAAACCTGCCCTCCTCTTTTTCTCTTTCTCTGAGACTAAGAGAATGCTCGAATTTTATTTTTATCCATAAAAGGTAATAAAAATAAAACTGCATACGCGGAGCTGGAGAGCATCGTCGTGCGCAATATAAGAATTTCGTAATACAATTTATATCTCTTTTTTATCCTATTTTACGTCGGACTAAATCTCATCGGTTCGCTCTCTACTGGTAAGATTTTTAAATAATATTTGGTTGATGTAATAGTTGTGATATTAGCTAGATAGTATACTAGCTGGCGTTTGTTATTCAATTCTATATGGTTTTCGCAATATGTTATTATGTTTTTTTGTGTGTTTAGTGATAAAAGGTTGTGTGATTTGTGTTTGTATGTGGAGTTGTGTTGGAGGTGGTATACTGGTTGTTCAGGTTATTCTGATGAGGAGGGGGATGGTGTTGCTGTTGTTGTTGATGTGTGACAGTCGTTTGAGTTAAGGAATGGGCAGATGAGACGGAAATGGAATTGGAACCTGCAGGGGAGTATGCGCCTGCAGGACCAGGGGGAGGGGTAGGGTTTACAAAGTGATTCTCGAGGCCTGCACGACTAAGGCGGGGCATTGCGGAATCACGACTGGGAAGCTCGCGCGGCTTCTCCTCTTCCGTTGGTCCACGAAAGCGCCTGCAAAGTTCGTGATAAGAAAGAAAAAGAGAAAAATACACAACAAATTTTATCGGATGTACTAATGTTCAATAATGAAAAAAGTATTTTTTGTTTTTCTTTGAGAAAAGGGGATAAAAATTATTAGATTATGTTTTGGCAAAAGACAAAATAGGGGCTGGATGTACACAGTATAGTTGATGGAGAAGTAGTAGTTTTTGTATTCTTTTTTACAAATTTGTGTTACAATATGTCAATGTAGTTATTTGTGTAAAAGGGTTGAATCAAATCAAGCTCTATGGAAAGATTATTTTCTCTCATTCGTGCTTGTAAAATGTGCATAATATTTTTGGATTTGGTATCAATCATTCATCATTTCATGACTATAAACAGAGGGAGATTTCTTTCAAAATTAGTTTTTGAAAATGGAAAGAGGTAAATCAGGGCAGCAACAACATTTTTGGCGTCAAAAATATTTCAAAAAATATTCGTCAAACCATCAAATAAATCTATTGGTTTTGCGATCTGCGATTAAGTCTTTCTCTAGCAGTTTGATGTTTCCTTTCCTTTTTTTGGCAATATTATAAATAATTGTTCCGATTGTTCGGAATTGTCTAGACTTCATCATCATCACAAATTTCAACAAGGAGCACACGGCATATACATATATATAAGATAAGATAACATACTTCTTTCACTAGATAAAATAGATATTTAGCACGAAACGAACATACACTTAGGTAAAATAACATTCACAATACACATCTACATAACAATACTGTATAGATTATATAGAAGATCAATCATTATTTAGGTAGATTTTTATATACATATTCATTATATATCGAAAAGCTCCTCTAAAATAGATAGTAATATTTATGCTCTCTAAATGTTCTCACTATCAAGCTATTTAATATAATAAACACATTCATTTAATATTGTATTTTCTAATTTATGGCATTTGGCGACTGTTCACTAGAAAGAGATGCAGTTGCATAATATATATTTTTCGCAGTATCATTTGCTGGTATTTTGATTCTAACTAAATATTTTATCACAATTAAGAAAAACAAACATCTACTACAACTACATTTAATGGTTATCATCATCATCATCACAAACACGGACCACATTTAATAAAAATGACACATGAACGATTCTTCTGTATCAATCAAAATGTACAATAAGCAGAAAACGCAATGCTAAAACGACAGCGCTACTTGCCGTCGCCGTGTATTTTTGCAGTTTATCTTTTGTTTTTGATTTTTGGTGCTTTCTCTATGATGCTAAGCGCGTTTTTGAGGTATTGCATTCTTTTGGTTTTGTTTCATTGTGAGAGAGGCGACACGTATATTTTTGATTAATTCTAAAAAATCTAAACATTGCTACGATCCAGTGCACTGCACTGGTGGTTGTTGGCTGGAAACAAAGACCATTTCAAATGAAAGAACGAACAAGAAAGCTATTTTTCTTTGAAAAATATGCACGCTTGCACGAATGATTTCATGTCATTGTTCATGTTGTAATGCTTTATGCGTAGACTTTTTTGCCATCTATATACTACGGTTATGCAATCCATCAAATTTTCAATTACGTCCATATAAATATGAATTTTTTGTTTCCTTCGGCTTTCATTTCACAAAAACTATTCAATTCGCTTGACATTTCTATGAATTTTTGCTTTGTTTCTTCACATGTTTATCATTAAATATGAGGAACAGACAAGAACAACAAGAGAATCCTACAGAAATTGTAAAACTGAAGGAATGTCTGTCATGCGGCAAACATGAACAAATATTTAACAATGCTGGCATGTTTAGTATCAAAAATTGATGAAAGAAAATAAGATATCAAGAATGTGCTTTTTTGCTTGACAGGAGTAGTACGGAACAATAAACATGTCAACTGTCTATATTTTTATCTAAAATTTTTATGCTTTAGATGATTCCTTTCTCTTTAGATAATGTTTACGACTACAATAACAGAAACATTGTATTTTGAAGGATGCGCAGTCAGTCAAGATCAAAACAAGATGCGATGGATGCGCTTTTCATACTTTTATTATTACTGTCATATATATATTATTGTTAAAGTATTGTGTAAGTAGGGAATAAATAGAGCATGTTGTAAAAGTAAATCTAATAAAAGCATCACATCGCTGTCAGCTTCAATCAAAACATTCCAGAGACTTCGAGAGAAAACGGAGGCTTTATAGTAGTTGAGTAATCACATTTATATCGGCATATTTTGCTTTTCATAATACTACTACTTATTACCTACTTTATTTTACGGCAAACAGCATCAAATACATAGAGCAAAAATGTCGATACATAGTAATAACTTTTGAGGAATAAAATGTACGAAAAATACTGCTGTCTTGCTGTCTACAGAACTAAAAAAGGTCTACCGCAGTTTAACATTGCTTATGTATACGCAGTTTTAAAACATTTAATGGTATCTTTCATTTTGAAAAGCTATGATTAGCGATATTTGAAAAATTGCTTCCGTTAAAAACGATACTTTTGACGAACGCGTACTAAAATACTTATCCTGCGCTGTTAAAAATGTAAACCTGCTATCGTCTATAGTGCATAACTGTTTATGTCGATTCAATTTTATTCCCTGTTTCAATGTTTTAAGTTATATTGCATTTTAGCAACAAATATAATATATATTTAAAAAGTTGAGTGTAGTAAATATTTTAGAACAATGGTAAATAGTTTGAATAAAAAGTGTTTAGAGATATATAATTTGAATTCATGAAGTTAAAGATTTGTCCTTTAATAATTCGTTTGCTCATAATTTACATGTATTACAACAGTAGCATTTACACAATATAGTAGTAATGTATTTTCCAGCTTATAATTTTGAAATTTATGCTCAATAAACTTTGTGAGTAATGCCGATGGATATTTACTTTTAGTTTTAAATGGTGGTTTACGACTAGAACAGCTCGTATCTACTTTCTTTGTCTTTTTTCGATTTTAAATTTTTGAATAAGTCTGAAGTATATTTATGAAAAACAAAGACAAGAAGTAGAATATGTCAATGTTTTGTTTTTAGTATTTTTTTAAAGCTACAAGATGACTAATATATTTTTGAATCGTCCCAAAAGCGCTCTAAGAATTCAAACATTACAATTCAATATAGTTTACTTGTTTAAGTTTTTATTGAAACATTTTACGTTTCAGTAGTCAATTCTCCATCTTATCATTTTTTATATGATAACATTACGTAAAATTGACAACAGTAAATTCAACATTGTTTTATGATAGCTAATTTCTATTTTAACTACTTTATACGACTACAAGAAAACCCTTTTGTCTCTGTTGATTTTGATTGAATTTTGTTTTTTGAACGGATTGAACAATATTCTTCTATGATGATATATATTTACAGAATATGCACGGATTTCTAATCGCTAGTAATACTGTTGGTTTTTTGCCATTCTATAAGAATGAAATACTATACATCTATTCCAACAATTTAATATCCCTACCCGTTTTATTTTGCCTTATCATAAGAAAAGACAATTTTATCAGCTTGTTTGATTGTAAAATGTTGACTAGTGAAAAGACTATAAAATACTGTTTGCTTTACTCCAAATACCTGTGTATACAAATGTATCATAGTTTCCTTCAGTTTTATGTTTTGCAAAATTAAATACTATATGGGACATATTTATTATAGGAACTCATTTTCTCTTTTTGAATGCATGTATCGTGAAACGAGATAATACTGCTTTTACGCACGCATCGTTATTTAAGAGTTACAATAAACGTATTCCCTATAGTTTAAGTGTTTCTAAGCATCAGTAACCCGTTATTTAGTATAAACAGAAATACAAAAGATTATTATCCTTTGTTACGATAAATAAATCTAAAATGCTTTCTTCGTTTTCCTGTTGTATTTAGATACTACTCGGTGACACGAAAACTATAAGAATCAAGCTTTCTTTTATACTGCTTCATTTTTGATGGATTAAAGAAGAGCACACAATAAAATGTATTTTATCGCTCAAGTATAAAATCTCTCCGAATATTACATAAAGCATTATTTTGATGCTAGGAGAGTTAATGCTATGTCATGAAAGTTGAATATTACTAATAAATCGAAGTACAAAGTGTACTACAATATTATATAGAACACTGAATATATACCGTATACATACAGTATTAAATCTGAAATCTTCTTGCCGATACAAGAACAATTAATGGCTGTATTTTCTTTTGCAAATCCTACCTGTATTTTTTCTAAATGTACAACAAGAATCGCTTTTCTTCCTTCTTGAGAATTTGTAATACATGTAGGTAGTTGCTGTGTGAGGTATATCGAAATTATTAAAAAGCTTATCGCTTTTGAAGAATTATAGTTTACTCTGATTAGAGTAGACGTAAAGAGCCCTGTGAACATTGTAAGCGGTTAGCCATGTATTTTTTAGAGAAGAAAACAGGCCGATTCATTATATATGTACCTATGTGAGTATATCTTCTCTTCTTTCATTATCGTCGGATCGAGGCTTCTTTTTTATCTCTTTAAATCAGTACAATAATTTAGTTAAGTACGTTTATGTGAAAAAGAGATTATGTTTATTTATAGAGCTGCGCGCTCTTTCATGCAAAGGTCTCAGTTGCATCCTCGATCGACGATCGTTTATTAGTCTACCTGAATTAGTTAGCTTTGTTTGCCTTTCTATGTATCCTGGAAATGGTGATGGATATTTTTACAGAAGCGCTATATATTTTGGTTTTTAATGCTCAATGCATTTACTATCTATATCCTATCTCTGTGCAAAACTAGTGTGCACTGTGCAGAGAAGGACTATATTATGATTTCGGTTACTGTTCTTATTTTTCTTTCATGATGATGGCAAAATTCTATGCTGCTGTTTTGATTATCTGGATTTGGATATGCTCTTCTGCTCCGTTTGATAACACTTTTTGTTTTTATCCAATCAGAATATTAAATATATAGGCTAACTGTAATAGGCATTTTTTTCGAGTCGGTAGTACTAATAAACGTTGTATTTATCTAGTATCTGCTAGGTACGTTTGTTGGTTGTCTGCTCTTGCTCAGATGAGTGAATATTGTGGTAAGCAAACCTGATCAAACGCGTGATGTAATCGGGCCAATTTTCTGGCAGGAGGACGATACAGAAGCCAATCCCAATGACGATAATACCAGCGAGGCACATCCCATCAAATGACACCTTGTACAAGTGGACGTCCAACACTGTTTAGGAAAAACAAAAGATAAAGAATTAGTTTCAAAATTATGGCTACCATCAACTAACTAAACTAACTTTCTCCGGAGAAAGTTTTCTTCGTAAATAAATAAATAAATAAAGTGCGGTTCGAATTGTCTTCATTTGCTAGTTTTGTTGTATAGTCGTTCTAATTTAATATGCTATATAGGTAGTATAAAGTATAAGCGTAACTGCTAACGTAAGTCATTTTAATAATCATAATGGTTCGTACCACTTCCTATTATCATCTTATTGCTAGCTCGTTGCTTTCACTTGTGTATTTGTGTGTACGTCCATAGTCTATAATAATATCATCACATTTAGCTCACGGTAGCTCGGCAGTTTTGGCTACTTGTACAAACATAAAGGGTTGTGCAGTAGCAAGTTTTCTTCTGGATTCTATAGCTTCGTTGTATATGCAAATAAGTAATGAAAATTGCTACTACTTCTCCATTTTCATTTCTTCTCTTTATACGGCCCAGAATGCTTCGATACTTATGCATTTTATATGAAACAGAAAGTCAAGACCAGGAGCAGCAACATTCATCTGAACCGTAATGACTGAAAAGTAAAGGGAGAAAGACGAGAATGTAGCATAGTCGTACTACTTATAGGTAATTTGAATTTGCATTTTACATGACAAAGTGTTTATTGGACTGGATTCTCTTTTCTTCTTTTGGCTCGACAACAGACGACCGCACAACTTTAGAAAAGTTCACATTACTTTCATTATTATAGTTTGGTACCCTAGCCATATAGGATTATATCTGAGTAAGTATTTCATATTTTAGAATAACAGCAACGCAAATACTTGTGTAATAAGAAGACATTCTTGTATTTTATGTTTCTTCTACGTTGACTTTAAAGTTTTTGCATGTGCAGTATGTGTATTAATAGTCATGTGCGGCTATAGGAAGACCGCAACAGCTGCATGATTATGTATCTTTACTATATATGGGTCATTACAAATAACAAAGAACGTTTTGTTAGGAAATTTCAGATTCAGTTTACTGGCATTATTCAAGCTTCTAACTTACATTTTCTTTGTCTTTTTCTCTATCAACTTTGGACACGCTATAAACGTGTAACTTGAATTACAAAATGTCATAATAAATGCAAAGGTACATGACCCATAAGACAAAGCCTCAAAACATCCTGTTTCTTGGTTAGCTAGCTACTAAAATTACATACTGCGCAATTCTAAAACTCTGAAGAAATTACTCTTTCTGCGTTCGGATTAAATGGCAATTAAACAGACTGTTTTGTGTAATAGCTCTAGTTATGTTTCACAAAACTTTACATGGATGTATCACTATTCATATATGGTTAAATACCATTATTATTATTACTACATATATATTATGTTTATACTTACCTGCTGAAAACGGAATCGCCATTAAGAGTCCAATCGTAATGAAAAATTCAAATGTGCATGTCACTCCAAAGTTATCCAGCATTGCCACTACTGCAATTTTCCAAGTTTTCATTCATTCAGTGGATATTACAATCAATTAGAAATCATGGTATTCAAGATAGATGTCGACGTAATTGTGGAGGAATATCCAGTGTTTCCAGACCATTACATTGAAAAAATATAAATACAGAAAAGAATAGTAAATTACTGTTTCGTTTTCAAAAAAATAGACCAAAAATCATCATCACTGCAATTTTTAAGATTTAAGCAATATGCACTACTAGATTTATTTAGATACTACAAAGCTGGGAAAAGCATTGATACTACATAATGCTTTATTAGTATATTTGATGCATAATATTTGTCTAAGTCATTTAGCTCGACTATATTTTGATATATCAGGCAATATTTACTGTAAGCGGCAAAAAACTTAAATTGTACAGTTTGCTGTTCTAAAATAAATGCATTTGTGCTTTACTGTAGAAAAAACTTTATTTTCAGTATATTTATAAGTACACATTGCATTACCATATAAAATACAAGAATTTAAAGTATAGGAATATGAGCAGCTTTCTGTTTGTGTAACAAATCACACCGCCCTTGAATTTTATTTAAAAAATAATGCTAGTAGATTCAAACACAAGGATACATCATAACAGGAAAGGAAATGGTATACATTTTACAACATGATGTTGCAATGATCATTGTTTTGAATCACCCCATGGAGAAAGGAAAGAATCTCTCTTCTACTTATCCTTGTACATGGACAGCTATGTAGGTTAAAGTCAAGCCTTTAAAAGTTCCACATAACATTTGATCTTTACTGAAAATATGCGAATTACTTTCTGTAAGTACGTATGTATATTTTTATCATTCCATTGCAGCACACTACCAAAAAATATAAAAAAGGGCAGGCCCTACATGTCCTCTTGAGTTACTGATTTTTTAGTGTACACAAAGCACCCGTATATCAATTCAACGGACAAGAGGAATGTCTGCAATGATGATATAATGATCACCACACTACTACTACTGCCACTATGAACCATCCCCAAAATCCTTTGATTGTGATATTCACATAAACACAAAACTATAGGGGCTGTTTGGTAGACCGAATTCAAGTTGTTACAATAATGGAAGGAGTTAACATTTTTGCCAAACAAAACTTGACATTTTTTGCTATAAATAACTTGCAAAAAACGAAAAAGCAAATTATAGTACCAGTACCACCATACCAAAAAACAACATTTTTGTTGTTGTTTTCACAAAATGCAAAATGGACTTTTTGTTTGTCTTTTTGGCTTGTTCTGTTTATCTGCGCACTACATTATTGTAAGTCCTTATATTTTGGAACATTTTGTTTTCTTTTCCTTTCAAATGTAATAAATATGCTGCATTTTACTTATGTCTAATGATCTTATCATCTGTCTTGTATGTAGCAGTACCATGTCTCACATTATGTGATCCCTTTCGCTGCTTTGTCCTTCATTTTTAGCGGGAAATAAATATAGACAAAACATATACGTAGATAGAAATATAAATACCAGCATGATAAAGATATAAAGCGACAAGTGAGAATCCGAGACAGTTTTTCTGGGATTTCACTAAGCCACATTAAGTTACAACGAGACAGAGAAAACAAAAACACTGGGCCAGCATATTTTTTCTTATTTGTTAACAAATGATGACACGACAAGGCTACCGTTTTTTGCTGCTCTTTTAGTTGATGAGATTGGATGATCGCAGTAATCAAGCAAGGCAATGAAGAGAAAGCTTTATGTGTTTGTATATTGCTTTATTGCTTACTATGTTGGCTGTCCTGCACGTCTAAAGGTCTCATTTCATATTTTTCTACTTTCTTTTCTCGCCGCTTTTCTTCATCAAGCTTAAAATATTGTTCAGTGGCGGTTGTGTGTGTATACATTCACATTCTGTCAAATTTTGAGCCCTGTCTGATCTGAAGGTTTTTGTCGTTTCTACTAACTCTAACAATCCAGCATAATATTTTGTACAGAATCATTGGTAGATTTGTCTTCATTTTTTCGCGTTTCTCTACCCTACTTTGTCTCGTTCTCATCATGTTGTCATTTTTATTGTTCTCATTTTTATTTGCAGTAAGTGTAGCATAAAACATTCATTAAATTAACATTTGCTGTCGTAATTCTTTTGTATTTTTTGGGAAACAACACAACTGCTTTTCTTACAACTGTTTCGTGCTTTAAAAAAATATTATGTGTGCAATTCGGATTTGTATGTTTATCGTCCCAGCACAATACAAATACACACGGAGTTTTACATTTACTTATTTTTTATTATGTATTGTACTCAAATCATTTTTGTCATGTGTGTGAAGCATACTATCATCCTCATTTTATCTTTCATGGCATTCCCTTCCCTGTAATAGCCAATTAAAGCCGCCCTTTTTATTCCCTAATGTCCCTTCAACCCAAAAATTAATACGTTAAATAAACTGAACTACTGAACCGATGTTTTTTGGAGCAGTAGCAATGATTGAGGATCTTATCAATGTCGCGTAAAATAGTAAGTGTACCTACCTTCCAAAAGCATTGTATTTTTCTGCTTGACCTAAATACATATCATTCAGCCTGAGTGGGATCAGACTACCAGCGGCACTGCTGCAATTTTACTATCAACATAATATCATAATCTTGATGATCATCATCTTTTTTGGTCATCGTTAGTACTCAAGTCAGTAGTGCACATAACTGATAACTGAACACATTGAACCTCTCCCCCTTTTCATAAAAGTACCCAACTGAATGCTACAGCAGAGTCGGGCCACTGTGGGACCTTTGCAAAGTCTAAAGGAAAGCATTCACAAGGGTTTCATCTTTCTAGAACATCATACTTTCCATTTCATTTGTATACAGCTAGTATGACACTAGCTTGTCTAAAGACGTTATCTTTTTTCTATCTTAGTCGTTTTTGCTCTCTGCTTCAACTACATCGTCACCCAATGTTATATAACTCAGAAGGAGAATCCGGCTGGAATTTAAATGAAATGGATTTGTCTCATCTCATTTGCCTATGTAGACACAATCTAATGGGATGTGTGATGTTGTGCAACATAAAACGGAAGCAGATAAAGATACTAAAGCAGTCGCACAACTACAAAAGCACCCAAATACGACCCCACTACCACCGCTCCTACATGGTACTGTCTATATCCCTTAAAACATGTAGGTATTGGGGACATCAAGAGAAAGTCACATCATCATCATCATCAACGACGTCTTTAAGAGAATTTGTTCCTACTTATTCTTTCTCTATGAAACTTTCAAGAAGAGTTAGAGCGAGCGGTGTAACGGTACTTGTATATTTCCTTTTCTTGCTATTGCGTAACCTCTTCACTTCGCATTCACATCCTCTCTTGATTTCTTCCAAAGAATTTTTGTCGAGTTAACTTAACGGATCGCTAACTCTTCACAGAAACGTCTTCATTTCTTGGAAAACAAGTCGGAAAGAGAGAGGGAGAGAGATTCTTTTATAAATTAGGATAGAAAATATTATAGTACACATAAATGTACAGAGAAATTCATTTCATTATTTTGTTTTCTACCCCTTACCATCACCTTCAAACTGTGAGAGCCTACACTACAAGAAAAGTTTCAACGTGAATGTTCATACATTAATACTACGTACTTTTATTATATTAGATTCTCTGTAAGTTTTTTCTTTTCATTTTGGGTAATAACAACAAAGATGTTTGTTAAGCTCCTTGCTGAAAAAGTGAGCACACTTAACTTCCGTTCCCTTTCCTGTTAAAGTATAGGGAAGACACTGTGTTAGTGGAATGAAATGAAGCCCATTTCTTTTGAAACGTTGACTTTATTTGATTTTATGCGAGTATTCCGTGTAATAATTTTCAGCGTAAAATGGAATAAGCTCATCCAGAATCTCTCATTTTGCAGGAAGCTAGTAGTGAAAGTGATTTTTTCGCTTTGAATTTTGCATGTATTTTTGTGACTTTAAATACCTATGAGTATACAAGGTTTTTCATTACGCTTTGGGTCCAGTTGTAGTTTCTCTGGACATTCATTCCAAAACACGCAGTACTTTAATAAAAACTATTTTATTGCTAGAACTGCTTTTTTCGCAGAGATATGTGCCTACGACCTTTCCTTGCTACACTTCGTGGAAACAATCAGCAAAGTAAGCTTACTTGTTTTTTACTCAACAGGAAATTAAATGAGGTTACGAGTAATTCTTCGTAGTAAAAAACAAAAGAAGTCGGTAAATCCTAATAAGATAAGAGATCACCTCTCATATATACAGATGTACTTCCAAAACAAGAATCAAGAACGATGTACTACTTTCTTAATGAGATGGCGCTTTTAAAAATAAAAACGTTTTAGGCATATAATTCTACGAAGAAATGAAGAAATTTCTATGAAAGCATCTCACACTTTTAGTAGATATGATTTCTAAAACAGGCTTACTTTGTTAGTGTGATCAAGCTCGTTTTTAATCTGTCGGCTTATATTATGTGCATCGCCGTTTCATAATGAAATAAGGCAAATTTCTTTTCCATTATCGTCTTCAAAAACTTTTTACTAAAGTTGGAAAATCTCTTTCAATCATGACTCCTGCCTGCTTTCTCTCTTTATATCATTTTCTCAAATTTTTACGTCATCTAATGTTTCTGTTTTGCTTTAACTTAAAGATAATATCTCTTGTTCATGTCTTTAAAAGTATGTTCGTGCAGACAGTACAGTAAACTATTATGCAAATTGAATGTTATGGCGCACTTAGCAAAATAGGATGTGACACAAGTTTATAGTAAAAAGAATAGCTGTCTATACATTTGATAGTGATTTTTTCAAAAAAATAGGCCCTTTCAATGCCCTTTTTAAAATGTCAGAACATTGAAAATAAAAGAAACTATATAGTTCTAGGAAGTATGAAGTGCACATTTGAGCTCGTTTCGAATTTTCCTTGGAAAGTCGGACTCATTTTGCTAACGGGAAGGCGAAGCGCGCTCTCTGGATGAAATTGGTTCTGGCTTTTCTCTGGTCTCTGGATCCCCTCTGGCATTTTCGAGATGATGAGGAGGACATGGCTTTTGTTGTTTTGCTGTTTTAGTAGTGCATTATTGTTTCGGGTAACTTATTATTACCACTACTTGAATACAAGAACATAATACACTTATTTTGATTGCATGACAAATTTATACAATGATATTCAAACGCAAAAGAAAGGATGAAAAATAAGCATAACCTAATTTAACGTTAAAGGAGAATCGAGAACCATGTAAGCATGAAAAGATGGGCTCTTACTACAGTGTAGTAAACTATAAAGAACACGATTTTATAATGCATACATTTTTCGACTTTGTCTCTCAAGTAGTAGTTGTATGTATTATTCATGGCATGGCCTAAGGCTCATTCGTTTATTCAAATCAGCTTTACATTAAATTGCCACTTTTGTCCATCCTACGTTCCCGCTTTCTCCAAGGTTCGTTTTTTTTTGTGTTTTTTAAGTTTATCGGTTTTATATTGTACCCAACTTAACTGTGCTAGTGTCAGCTCAACTTTTTTTAACTTTATACACATTACTTAATAGTATCCTACCCTCATCTGTATCCGAACAAAGAAAGCCATCCCAGGTTTTCGCCGTTCAAATGCAAATGACTTTATTATCTCAATTTTATTAGCTTTTCTATTGATAGTCACTGCTAAACTCACGTCTGAAGGTTCACGTCAAGTTATTGTAATGTTGAGATACGGAAGTATGTAGTTAAATCTTTTCTTCCAAATTGTTTTTATAATAAGCGCTATAGTCAACTTCTACTAATACTACTCTAGTATGCCCATAATACTACTTTCTATTCATTATACATGTTTAGAAATACTTCGGAATTTTGGGGAATATTAGTAATTCAAGAAAAACTCTATCTATTAGTATCTGTTAGGCCACAAAAAGATGGAAAATGCGATATTTGAGAACGAACAAACAACGAAAATACATTCATTGCACAAAATATCTTTGAATTCCACATTCTGTATTTAGTTTAGTCATTGTAAGGAAGAAATTTCGTTGTGCTAATGATAAAGGCTTTTCTCATCCATGTCGGTGATCCCAATTCTACTTAGACCGAAGTGAACCCCATTTAAGCATTATTATCGTATCACATAACTTATATTCTTAGTTAACGTTGCAAATTTAATGCAAAAATAAAGTAGAGCTTCGAAAATATGATATTCATTTGGTAGAAAACGCTGTCTATTGTAAACTATGATAAGCTCATTTTCTCCACTTCTTGGGTAAATGTTTATCAAGTATAACTCAACATGGGATCTACATGTAATCCTGTTTGACATCTATCATACTGAATAAACTGGTAGGAGACAGGACCATTTATTTTCTTCTGTATTCATTTCTTTGCATAAAATACTAGTAAGTTTGCATCTGTCTAGGGATTCATTGTTCTTTGATGCGGGGTCGTTTCAGACTCAGACATACAATTACGCCCGATAAACGACAGACATTTACTCTGAAATAATGATGGGATTACTTGTAATCTACGCTTCGGGTGTTGACTAAATTGATGGGATATTCAAGCAGCGTGACAACGTAGTAAAACCTAATGGCAGGAGCTCTATGACAAGATGAATACCTGGAAGTTCTAGCTTCAAAAAGAATCCGCATGAGTGAAAGCAACAAGCTGTACTTATGAAGCGTATACACAAAAAGCAGATAAAAATAGCTTGCAGAAATGGTTTTTTGAATATATTACATATTTGTATGTAAGGTAGCAAAAGCGTTAGTAGTAAAATATTATTAGATATGAGTTTTTGCTTACGTAAAAAAGATGTGACTGCAAATAGTATAAGTTCCCACGGGACATATGACCAAATAATGACCTCGATTCCGGTAAAGTAGAGAAGGAGAAAAACTGGCCATAGGACGACTATCGAGATGATACCTACTACGGAGAAGATGAGTGCCACTTGCTGGGATATTGTCGCTCCAAAACCGAACGACTTCTTTAAGCTCACCTACAATACACAAACAAAAAAACCATCATGTTAAAGTCTTCGTAAAAAATAACAAGATGATTATCATCATCAATATCTCAAAAAACCACAATGCTTATGGGACTCAACTCAAGGCCCTAGAAAAAAACCACCATCAAGCATCAATATTCTTAAAATATGTTTTCTCATAAGCATATGTACCAAGTAACACATCAAACATTAAAATAGCAACTTCATATAGGAAAGCGTTCATACGTTCCTATTCCATCTTTCACGGAGTTACGCTACGCCGTAAATCCCTCTTTTATTCGTTTAAAAACTTTGTCCACCAAAAATCCTCATTGAATACACTTCAAGGCAAGTAGGAACAGAGGAGGATAATCATCATGCTCATCCTCCTCACCACCATCGCTATCAAAATTCACAGGCATCGGCATAACATAACCACACAGCAAGAAAAAAACGGTGCCTTTGGTGAGGTTCCGCTGGAACAAATGCAATTATCTTTTGTACTACGCGTACCTACTCCACTATTCCACATTTTAACTCGTTCATCCACCAGACCACCACCATGAGAACATTCACATTCCAACACCAACTACTACTGCAAACTGACTACTTTGCACTACATTATTCCTCTCAGTTTAGTTAGAATTCTTTTTATTTTAGAATATAGTACACATTTTATATGTACATGGTTTTCTGCAATTTACTTATAAAAATGTAGGTGAGTGTGCCCGACAAACTTTATATAAATATCTTTCTCCTCAAACAAGGCTTTCATTTCATTGTGAAGTGAGCACCCAGCAGTACATATTTTATTTTTAAGGAGAGCATTACACATTCGAGGCAGGAGCAAAATCTACTCCTCTACTAACCTCTTTATCTTCCCTCACTCTCTTTCACTTTATTCTTCCGCATTGGAAATAATACAATGCACTCTACTTTAAATTTTTAGTGTGCCTCTCCGTCTCACTATTATCATTTTTGAGTTGGGATCCTGTCTTCTTTTCTAGCGCCATTTTCTTCGTTGTTAGTACAAATTTCTCCTGTAGTTTGTATTAACTTGTGATAAACACATACATTTTGCGGTAAGGATGGGTGACTGAGCAGAGGGGAACTAGGGGAAGTCTCAATTTTTAATAAGATTCTTCAAAATAATAATAATAATGATTCTCACTGTATCTTGTAGCTTTGCCAAGCATACGAGTAAGAGATAAATCTCTGCGGAATTTAGAGCTATACGATAAAGAATAATTTGAAGGTATGCTGGCGAGTTAGAAGAGTTGTAGCTGCTTCTTTATATTTCAACATTTCAAAAGTATTACACATTCATAGCGTATTACATATAAGGCCCTAAAACAATTGAGTATAGCAGCAGTGTTTTTATCCTGTTGTTATAATCAAAAAATGCAGTTTTTGGCTAAGGCGTCATTTGCCTTTTAGTTTGTCCGTTTGTCTGGGAGCATTTTTGCCAATGCCAAATACATTTTATGAAGACAGTGCAAATCAAGAATTCGCTGAAAAAGTCATTATTAGTCACATAGTAAACTGGATTTCAGACTTAAGTAAGAAATGATAAACTGAAAGAGGGGCATTTTCTTCATCGTTTTTTCAGCTGTTTATGTTTTTGCTGGACTTGTATGCTGCTAAAGGGAGAATTTCTCAGAAAGAAAAGTAGGAAATGCTGGCAAATATGTGCCAAAAAAGCAACGAGTTGTTTGAATTTTTATGTTATGCTTTTTTACAGAGTGCCACTGCGGCTGAGTCAGCACAAAGGAGCAGGGGACGCAGTCATGCAGAAATTGAAGTCATTTGCGTTTTCCAGTCGATAAGGATGAAAAAGTGAGCACTTGGAAAAGAAAGTCAACGAAGCAGTCAAGTCGGCAAGTTATTACAAAGATTTCAAGTGAAAGCAGAAATGAGAACAATTCTTCCTCTGTTGTTCCTTCCTTTTTCTTTCTTTGGTCTGCTTTACAATTTTATTTGAACTTCCTTTGTCAGGCATTTTCACTTCACAATGGATGCGAAAAGAAGTCATAAGTGGTAGTGGTGAAGTTGATCTAAAATATATTTAGTTTCATGCCATATTCCGGTTTATCTTTTTTACAATGACTCATTACTGCAATGGTTACTGCAATCCTTTCTTTGACAGACCAGTATATTTAAAACATCTAAAACGGCAAGCGTGAGATCAATAATAATTAGAGTTTATTTTCATATACGTTTTATTTATTTTCGAATGTAAATTATTATTTTCTATCTGATATAAAATGTCATTGGGTTCAATTTATATCTATGTTATAAAATACCTAAATGGAAATGCTATAATAACTCATTTCAAGCAGCCTTATGCAATGAAAATCGAAAATCAACACTCTTAAGTATAAATATAGGTTTTTATTTGCGCTATCAACTTCTTTTCAGTGCATAAATAAGAATTTTGAGTTGAAGTTGTTTTAACTATAGAATAACAAAAAATAAAGACCGAACAACGCAGTGTTGAATGCAAACAAAAACGGTTTCCTACTGAATGTGTTCCTGTTTGCATCAAAAGAATATAAGTACATTCAACGGCATAGTTAATAGTGTGTGGAGAACGTGATTCAAGTATAATCCCTTAAAATATTTAATGTTTCTTTTTTTGTTATCTTCACAAACCATTCAAAGCCTCAACCTTGCAAGATCAGTGCACATTTACACTTTGCCTTGAATCTGGTGACAGCTTTGTCGCAGTTGTTTCATTTTAAAACACAAATAAATGAAATATTACTATTATTACATAAATCGAGATATCACACAATAGCCATTTTCGGTAAAGTACAGAAAGAATACAATGAAAGAGAAAAGAAGCTGTAATGGTTTTTTGCCAAGTTGATATTGTATAACCGTCACTTTGAATAATAATTTCTGATCACAACAATGCTGCAAAAGCCATTCAAAAATCCAGCAAAAAATGAATGATATTCTTTACAATATTTTATATTTGAAGGCTAAAAATATACTAAACTATAATATTAAGCAATATTTTAATAATATAGACCACTTTATGTTATGCATACTTATAAGTTCAATGATATAAATATTGCAAAAGGCCATCATCGCTTTGTTCCCAAAAATAGGCATGTGACTATATTTTCCCGGTTCTTGAAAACATTTCATTTTTATGCATGTAACTTTGAATCGACTCTTACATGAAGCATCTGAATAGTCTTCTTGTATTGCCATTTTGCAATAACGTTTCATCCCATCCTCCGCATTCTTTCTCCTGTTTTTTCTGCTGCCTACTTTTCTAGTATCAAAATAAAATTGCTACATTATGCAAAAGCCATATCTTACGGCATTCTTATAGCATAAATGGCAAAAAACTGTGTAAAAATGCTAAGAAATGTAGCTGATCGTTTTCCATCAATATTTCTTCCACGTTGGAATAGCAATGCGGTATACTGACTCAAATGTATGCTACTTTTCTCTTTGAATACCGATACATTTTTTTTTCTCTTTGCCTCTCACTATCCCGCTTTTCTCAGAGAACACACACGTCGCATCCCTTATTGCCAACATCCTTTGTATTCCAAGCAGCTGGACACGCTATTGGAACCGTCATTCATAACCTCCTCGGCTCGCATTGCTTTTCAGTAGATGTAGTAAACATAATGTAATATTATATGCATGCATAAAATATGGTAAATAGGCAGTTCTGCTTTCATACATCTACTAGGCCACAAGACGTATCTTAAAGATATGTTCAATATTCTTTTATTATGAATACATCACTTTTCTTTATTCTTTACATGAGAAAAAGAGAAAACAGTTCAAGCACCAGAGAAATTCGCCGTTCTTCTCGGGAAATTTTTTGAAGAGCCAATAAAGAAAGAAGCAAACTGTGAGTAAAAAGATTTTTCTAGATGAAAATAAGAACAATATGTCAGGTATGACAAAACGACAACATCAGAACAATATGTGAAATGGGATTTTTGCAGTAATAAGAGGGAATATTTATAAGCTGATAAAAATGTGTCTTGTACGCTTCACAAGAAAAAATGTCCTTGTTCATGCTTTAACTTTTACCAGCTAAATTGAGTAAAAAGTAATGGTATGAAAAAGCGCAAATCCAATAATATGCGAAATCTCGATTTGTTGTTTTTCTTTCTTTATATTTGAAAAACTCTTAACCAAGGTTTTAAAGTCCTTTTTCATATAGTGCAAATAATTTGGTTCTAGTTCTAGTAGTACCGTATCTCAAATTCTCAGTGCATAAGTGAAGGCTTTTGCAAAAATGATCCATGGCCGTTCACAATGGATTTTATGTGTTTTTGTAATAGAATAATAACAATAAAATAAATGAAGATAATACTAGAAAAGTTTTGCAAACTCTGCAAAGAGGAGAAACTTTAATTGGTTGTATCATCCAAATATCCAAATATGTATTTTCATGTTTTAAGTTTTGTTAAAAAATAACTTCTTAGTGAATGCGAAACTTTTTTGTTTACAAAATCAGGAAACCTTAAGTTGCAGCTATAACTGTATACAAATTCAACATTTTAGAACGATGAAATATTCTATTTTACCTGGTAAATTCAAACTAAGCTGTAATTTCATTGTTACTTTATTTGGAACTACAAGTAAACATCTATAAACAAAAACACGTTCCTCTAAATGTACTTAAAATTTTGGACTAAAGTTGCAACGTCGGATAAAAGTTGCTCGAAATGGAAACAGAATTTTTGGTTTGTGCAAAAAATATAAACCTTATCCACCCTTCCCGCATAACAAAAGATTTAAATGCTACGCTCCCTTTACTGCAAGGTTTAAGAGATACAAGAGCTACAGTATGAGAACTGCAGTGGTGGTAAAATAATGGAATTTCTTATTCTTAAAGAATAAAAAAGAAAGTGGAAGAAAAGGATAAGATCTTCGTTTTAGAAAAATAGAAAAGAAGATGAGAGAAAGCTAGCTACAAGTTGAAAACTAGCTATAAATCACAATGCATGAAATTGAAGAGAACACATACACACACATGACCATATATAATAAATTATATATCTCTCTCCCTTTTGCTTAGCCTTTCTTTTCGCTCTTTCATTTTCTTGAAGAAATTCTAAAATGTTAGCAATAGCGAAAAAATGCAAAAATAGAAATAAAAGATTATAGGTACATCCCTTTTGCATAGAAAGCTCACTAAACATAAATGTTTATGCACTGTTTGCACACCAAGAAGAAATTGGAAGAAAGGGCACCAAATCCATACAAACCTTTGGCTTAATTCTTTTCTTGAGCACTGGCTACAACTACAACAGCTACCACTACTTTTGTTCCGCCACAAAATTTATTGCATTTTTTCACTCTGAACTCCTATGCATTTACAAAATCCATTTTAAATGTACGTATAACTTTCCATACCTGTATGCAAAACAGCAAAAAAAGACAGTAAAAAGTCTG
>JAQFYG010000357.1:0-33617 GCA_034694325.1 Entomobrya corticalis | reverse complement strand
ATTTTTACATGATTTTTTACATATTTCCATGTAAAAATGGAAAAAATAAATATTTCCATGTATAAATGGGCACCTTGGTTGTATGTGTGTGTGATCAAGTAAGTTTTTTATTTGTCACAGCGTGTTGTATTGTATTCTTTATTGTTGTTGCAGGCTACATGGAATGGACACGTATAGTAGCAATTTTTTCATAAGAGACATTCCATTCAACATTGCTGACTATCTAAATGACAAAAAGTGTGGAAGTCGGCTATTTTTCTTCTAGGAATAAAACAATGTGTCTTGTATAACTGCTATTACCACCACTCTTTTTGGTATTTATTATTGCTACAGTGCTGAATATGTGGGGCCATTTATTTGCACTAGAGAAAATTATGGATGTCGTCATTTTTTCTCTATTCCCCTCACTGTGTCTCCCACCACACACGGCCGAGTAAACAAGCTGAAGACAAGAGAGCATGAATTGCTGGTGCACTAATAAAAAAGTGTGTATAATGGAACACACTCCTCCATTTTTATTTACTGCTGGAACTGGAGAAAAAATCACGACATGACTGCTGCCCCTTACCTAGACTATTTACCACTTGCAAAGCAATCGTACCAGGTTTCCACACTCTTCTTTCAGAGCACCCATATAAGAAAGAAGATCCACCCAACAAATTTACTGGAGAAAAACGAAAATATTATAGAAACGCCACACACTTTACTCCACTCCATTCATCCATCCGTGTTCTCAATTGCTCAAGAGTAGTGGCCACGCCAAAATAATATGTAGCTATAACGGTACACCTACACATTGTGTAGTAGTAAAAGTTAGTTGCTAGTTTTCATGTAATGTCAACAAAATGCGTTACTTTTCTCTTCCTATTGACTGTAGTCAATTTTATCGTCTTGGGCCAGGCTAGAAAAGAGAATGCATCTTCCAAACTTTTCCCTTTCACTTTTGGTATTTCTTTTTACATAGTTGCATTTGAGTAGTGGTGGTGGTGCTGAGAAATAGCAATAAAGTGAAAAGAACTAACTACCCAGAGTATTTCTCGTCCATTATTTGTGCCTATTTGTATTCCCCTGATTACTGGCATGCGTCTTTATCTCCTCATTACCTAAGTAATCTCATTTGCATTTTATTGTCCTTACAGAAGTTTGCCGTATCGATTTAGGTAAATAAACGTTCATTGCTCTGTGAAAAGTCAAATTGAAACTTGTTTTTAGAATATTTATTTCTCGTAATCTGCAAACGTGCATTGTAGTTCATTATTTTTATCTCTCAATTTAAAAAAATGAATATAAACAGTAACGCTTTTTAGTTTTTTATGACAGGAAATTGGGGGACAAAAAGTGCCACTGTAGCATTTTTCTTTTCTTATATATTATATACAAACATTTTTTCAAAGTGAAATAAAATAAGTCAACCAACTATGTAGTAGGGAAAAAATTATTCACGTAAATCATGAAGTTCCTTCCTCCTGTCCTTTTGAAACGCCATTTTGTAAATTTTGTTGTACAAAAGTGCTTATATTGCAAAATATTCTCTATGGTTCACAACTTTTGTCCCCTAAACCACTTAGTTATTTACTTAGTTTCCGTCTTTTGAATGTTGATAGCTTTAACTTACACACATATAAACTTAATAAACTATAAACTATAAACTTAATAGAAATACAATAAATATTGGAGCAAAAAGTCAGTACTGTTCCCAAAAGGGATTTTTTGTATTTACCAACATCATACGCATAAGTCTTAATGTACTAAAAAATTGACATGAAAATAGATTTTCTATTTGTTAATCAAATAATTAAAATATATCGGCTATATTATACATCTTACTATGAGTTTAAAGATCTATTCTACATTTATTCTACATTCTATGTACATTTAACATTTAGGTATATACATTTCACAATAATTATTACCATCACTTATTTCTTTTAATCATCACCACCCAGCATTGTATGTATTCATTAGCAAATTTTCTCAATTCTAGTAAAACTGTGTTGATCCTCAAAACGTCTGCTCTCTCTCAAATCCGCCGTTGAGACCTTTTGTTGTTGGTCCATTCAATCGAATCAATTTGATGTTCAAAAAATAAAGCGACTTCCTTGCTGATTCGTGTTTTTCTATCCATTAAAAAACATCAGAATTAGAACCAAATGATAATGTAAGTTGTTTTATTTCATTAGTACCAATTGTTCATGGGTAATTACCGAGGAAATTACTATAGCTTTAATGAGCATCTACAGAAGAGATTATGATGACAATTGATGATATCATGATGATAATATACAGTAGCTGATAAACTGATGACAAAAGAATGAGTCAAGAAAATTCTACGTCGTGATGATGACGATATGTAAATTACTACTTATGTTGGAGCCTGAAGGTTTGAAGTACAAGATGAAACGTTAAGGAGAAGACTAATTTTGTTGAAATTGATGAGGACACTAAAACTTGAGCTAAGGATTACCAAATCCTCCCACATTTCCTTTAGCTTTTGCTGAAAGAAGCCACTTGTTCTTTTTGGCTTGATATACAGTATAACGTCGACTTATATCCGGCTCTAGTAATTTTTTGATGTATGATGTTGCATGTTTGGACAGAAAAATACCATTCAAGCAATGAGAATAATCAAATAGTTGTGCCTTCTGAGCTTCAATCATGCTTTTAAGACTTGAATTATCAAAAGGGCGGTGTCCAGTCAGCATAATGAACAGGATACAACCAAGAGACCACACGTCGGAAGCTTTTGGGTTATATTTCGATCTCTCCAGAACTTCAGGTGCGGTATAAGACATTGAGCCGCAGAAGGTTTCTGATAAAATCTTTTTTCCTCTCTCATCTTTGCAGTATCTTGCATATCCGAAATCGGATAGACGGACTTGACCTGAAGTGCTTAATAGCACATTCTCACATTTTAAGTCCCTGTGAGCGATGCTGTTTTTATGGAGGTACTTTACTGCTGATAGAACCTGCCGAAATATAAACTGGGCACGAGGCTCCATGACGACTCCTTTCTTAAAAATGTAATCCATTAGGTCTCCATAGTCAGAATAGTCCATGAATAAGTACACGTGTCTATCGTATTGCACAATATCCCGAACTTGAATAATGTTCGCATGGCATATTTTTTTGGCCATATTCAGTTCTCGGGGAAGGAATTTTGTTTCGAAATTCTCCGAGACCCTATTCAGATTAATTATTTTGCAAGCCATGACGATTGAATCAGTTTGATTGCCCTCCGGGTTTTTCAGTCTTTTGAGGCATATCTTTACTTTGGAATAGGACCCCGACCCAATCTCTTGGCCCAGCTCGTATCCATAACGTCTTAATACTTCCTTCGCATTGAGAACTTTATACGTTGCACTCTGATTCGGATCCAATTTTCTTAGAGACGAATGAGTTTTGCTAGCTGCCATTTTGCGTTGCTTTCTTTTTAGATTTCAACTTGAATCTTGCAAATTAAAAATACATAACTGTTAATTAGGAAATAAATAAGGCGAGGGAAAATGCGCATTTAGATACAATTTAATTGCTTAAGTAGATGCTAAAATTCTTTTTAACCTGAGTTCCTACTAGACATTAATCTAGGCAGTAAAGTTAATCAACCAAATGCTAGCAAGTGTGGTAGTTGATGTTGATCTGTATTTGAGATTTATTTAAGATTTGCGTACTGGCAAAAGGATAGTAATCTACTGTTCCGAGCAAAGAGAAAATAGTTACCTATTTAAACGTCAGACATTGAAATACAATTGATCATTAAATAGATATAGCATCATATTAATCATTGTGAGCACTCATAACTTTGATAATTTGTATACCTACATAATAGATAAAACCCAAATTAGTGGTTGTTGATCTTCTTATTCTTTTCTGAGCTCTTTTGATGATATACTTATGTAATATATTAAAGACAAATATAATTTTAATTTATTATAACGTTACTTTTATAACCTAAAACTATTAATAAATTTACAAAAATATGTATTATGACACCAATTATTTTCCTGTGAGCAAACCCATCCTTTAGCTTTTGAGTGCTTACTAATTCAGTGGCTAGCTAGAAATTATGACGGCCTTTTTCAAAAGTAAAAGTTTTTCTTGGGCAAGCTATTATTCGCTGTTTTGGAAATGCCAATGCCTCTAAAATCCAGTAGATTTCTTTCACATGTTCATTATACTCTAGTTCAAAGTTCAGGCAGTTCAATGCCGTTACGCTATTATAGCTTAAACTTGTCCTCGGTCCAGTCTTCATCTAACAAAACAAGGCATTATTTAATAAATTCATCGCCGTTTGATTTCAGGATATTTTGCTCGTTAGCATCTCATCTTTGTTGTTGATGAACCATTACTACTTCTCCTCCTTTTTACTGAATAACTTCATCTGTACTTCATATGAAAATAATTTGATCCCAAACTAGTGATTAAGGATGTAATCATAAAGTAATGAAATACTATTCATGATAAAGTTTAACCGGCTAGTATATCTTTTCTATATTTCATAACAAGATTTTGTTTTCGCCATACGAAATATGATCTTTATAAGCTCCACACACTTTTCTAAAACTTCATTAGAAATTACAATTTACCATTGAATTGAGTACATAAACCTCGAAAGCACAATAGTCATGTATCGTATCAATTACTCAAAACGAATTTGCATAACACGGGGCGAATCTCTGTGAAGTGATATACAAGTACTCCAACGCGTTCATTAAAATCAAACAATTGAGCACGTAGATGATATTTCTCCCTTGATTCTCATCACACATTGTCAGCCATCTTCCACAATTGCTTGTCTACTTCCTTTTCAAGCGGATTACTGCTCACTGTTCTCATTTGAGCCGTTGTTCCCCTTATTTTCACCCTCTACAGCACACAACATCATGACGGGTTCGTTACCCACATTTAGTTTTTAAAATAGGTATAGGTAGACCTCATTCATCGAATTCTTTTAACTTGTCAGCGAATAATATCGGAGAGTTTTTATCTTTTCCACACAAAATGCTATTTATTATTATTACATTCCGCGGATGTATATGACAATCTCTATTGTTGGTATTGAATAACAACAGCTCCTGAAATGTAATACGTTATTATATGAATGGAATATGTATGCATATTATAATATATTATTGTATTTGTCAAAGAAAAAGACAATTTTTGATCTTGTGACATTGCTAACCACGCATTATTAACTATTTTTTAAATAATGTTATTACGTGTTTTACAGTTCTTTTAGATGGCCTTGTGTTCACTATCTGTAATGTATCCACTATTTACCCATTCTCCATTTTTCCTGGCGTCGTCGGATTTTCCTGGTTCCAATTTACCATGAATCGCATGAGCAAGCCTTTTTAAAAGGATCAATGTGAACTGCAAAGTGATGATAAATAGAGGTCACCATTATTATTTTTGCATCGCCTTTTCCTTCACTCAAGCTATCTTTTGATTATAACCAGCTCTGTACTTTCCATTTCTAACCTATGATCGTCTACCATGCATCTGCATCGCTTTCTTTATCCGCTGCTATTACTTTCCAGGAGTTCATGAGAGAATACACTTTTTCTAATGGAATGTGAAAAACGTGAAAGCGATAATCACGATCATTTTCAGTGCAGTCTTCTCTTATTTTGGCCACGACATGGAACAGCCCACATACACACATGCACACTCACCTTCCATTTAAGGGTTTTCTTCAAAAATGTGCGCGATATGGATCCTACAACAACCACTGTTATTATTACTGCACACTATTAATTTAACTACATCAATGTACATATTTTCAATAGATATATCCTCCGCGATGGCTTATGGCTAGTTTATTGGAGTGGAGGTTTCAAGTGACAGATGCATTACGCTGTCATTTCATTTTTATATTTTCCGGTGGTGTTGGGCCATTATGGCTCTTTGTGACTGTGACAGGTATTTTTTCTGTTCGTCTACAATTTTTTTTATCCTTTTCTACAAACTCCTCCTTGTCTGGGAATGACTGACAGACGTTTTAAGCTGATACAATCATTTTTATAGATCTCACTGAACAACTACAACAAAAGTCTATCTGGAAAAAAATTTCAATAAAATATATGAATGAATCGAAATCTAGCATATCATTTAACAAAAATCAGAAAATGGGCGAATAAAAGGAAAACAACTCAAATGAATGGAAATGCATTTTACTTATTTTTCTGATTATTTATCTTATATTCGATGAGGTAAGTACTCGTACTCGTAATATGTTAGGTGATTGATTACCTTTCCAATACACAGACAATAGATATCGTAAGCAAGCTAGAAATGAATATTTTAGGACAGTGGATTAGGGTTACATTCCATATAGATCGAATATTATATTATACGAATTAAAAAGAAATCAATGAATGTTTGTGGGTGACAGAACAATTAAGAGGGCAATGCAGTATTGTTTCGTGGAAATTGAAATCGGTTTCTACGAAACAATACGGCATACTCAGCTTATTTATAATAAATTCTGGCTTCATTCAACATTGCATATTATAAGTGGATGGGCTTTATAATAGATTAGAGTAGACTGTAGGATCATTGTACTACGATGACACAAATACAATTTTTAATTTGTTATGCGCCAAAGACAGTTTCTCATCTCATTAGCTGTACACGTAGATACATAATACTGACACGATGAGGGGAAAGGTCGACTGTAAAAAAACGAAACGAGTTTACGTTTACTTAACGTCTTTGATGATGGTTTGGATGTCTAATTTTCATGTCACTTCGTTTCCTATTACATTCAGCTGTCAAATTATCATCGTATATTAAAGGGCATGATACTCTCTACACGTTGATGAATACTATGCTAATGACAAATCCGACATATATTCCGGTTTAGTTATACTAGTACCAATCTAGTAATATTTTAATTACAAATCTTTGTTTTCTCCAACGACTCTGTCAGTTAAATACTTGTTATATTTAGTTGCATTAATTTATATCTTAAGAACATCTTGAGCATCAAAAAATGTATTCAACGTTCATGATACCAAATTCTGCAGTTTCTTTCTTTGTTATTTATTACCATGCCTTCTTACAACTTACGATCGTTGTACAACTGACAGATTTGGTCTTATACATCGTGTCTGGATAACTGTCACAACGGAGAACTTCCACTCGGATAAGTGCCGCGATGCAGAACTGCCACTAAGAAAACCTGTACTGTTTTCACCTACTATTCCAAGTTAGATAAGGTTAGGTTAGTTGACGAAAGAATATCATAGGTAATCTTTAAAACGTTATTAAATTGGTGAAAGCATTTAATAAAACTGGTATGAACATTGCAGAATTGGTTAAAATATAAAAAAATATTAAAATATTTCGAAGTCGGTGAAAACGCCTAAATGGCAATTTTCCATTTTGGCAGTTATCAGCAGTTAAACAAGAGTTCTCTACTTTGGCAGCTGTCTGAATGGCAGTTTTCTTTTGTGGCAGTTATCCTAACACCCCGACGTAACAGAAACTCATGAATGTGCGTGTTTAAAACAATGTTTTAGTCCTGGTTGTCTTTGACTGTTGATGAGAAGTGCTTACACAATGCAAAAGGAAATGGTTTCGGTGTACTATCTTACATTTTCTGTTTTATAATTTCAAATACATTTTGTGTTTCCAGATGCGAGTTAAGGATCATTGAATGTAAGGAATCCTTCCATAACTTGACTAAAATTGAGAGTTTATGTATGTAGGTGTGTTATTGATGTTACTACTGTGTCCTATACCACAGCCTCTTGATATACAATATTCATTGTTTTGAATTTGACGTAAACCAGCTTTACTATGAAATTCTATTCAATAGATGCTTGAAAGTTCACGGTTTTAACTACGTATGTGAAAAACAATCATGCTCAACCAAGCACCTATATAACTTCTTGAGTAAGAAGTTAAAATATGAAATGAACAACAAGAAAAGTAGGACTTGACAAATGACAAATAATCAGTGTTGGGGTAACTTGATACATACGTTGTCAGAGTTATTATACCTTTATGAAACACATGAACGAATAAGTAACGCAACCATGCTCTAACTCTGAGATCTGATTGTAAAAAGACAAAACATTTTAGATGCATGATCTGTACATTTCAGTTGTATGACCAGTACACGGTGCAATATTCAATTCATTATGCTGTTTCTGATTTATTTCTGGATAAAGTTGCCTTTTGTCGACGGAATATAAATTAATTTCTGCTTTTACTATTTACCTCATAGCTCCATTGCTGTAATACTGTAATAATGAACGATGAAAATGATATAGGTGGTAGTTTAATAACGTATTGAAACAATGACCGAAAAGCTAAAATAAATTATGCCAAAACAGAAATTGAAACGCAAAAACTTGGGCCTAAAACATTTCAACAAAAGTTTTAATGAATAAAATTTGCATCTGTGGGACAACTTGAATCTTTTTGGGTTCGCAGAAAGGAGAAATGCAAAATGGATTAAAACTACGATTCAACATTAATAGTAGTGAAATATTACTATCAAGAGTCAAGGTCAGGAGGACAATACTTTTAAAAGTTTACTTAATTAACACCAATGGACACTATCCCGAGATTTAGGCATACTTTCAAGTCAGGTCAAAATAAAGTTTGAACTCGAAATAGACGGAATGAATGTGGATATAAGTTCGTAATTGGGCTCGTCTGATTCAAGTAAACAAGTAAAATCTCGTGTCTCGTGTAAAATTATGGCCATGCTAACATTTATTCATCCACGTGATTTTTCTTTTCTCTATTGTCAAACTTTTTATAGGAGAAAATGAATAGAATATGGTAAATCCCATGGAATGTATAAGTAAAAGCTACCAGTGGCAGTAGGTATGCTAGAAGAGATGAATTGCAATTTTACATGATTGTTGTTTCTTTGTAGTTGAATTTGGAATCTGAAATCGAAATAAATAAGAACGGAAAAGTTAAGTTTCCCCGGCTTTTTGTTTCAATATAGATGTGTTCAAAAAGTAGCTGTTTCTTTTTTGTTGCCATTTTGCTAGAAATAAATGTAGAACAAAGTTTTTAAGAGTAAAAAAGTGCAATAGGTATACTTTTGTTTTCTGTTTTTACTTTTCTTCAACTTTCCGCACAAGCTTGTTATGCCTAATATTAGCAAAAGTGCTCTATTGAGTCTCCATATTACAACCATCAATACATGTTTATGCATGGTTGCATCACATCATATTATTATTACTCCAGCGTCAGTAGGTCCAAGAGGAGAACTGAAGTGGCTGTAAACTGTAAAGATTTTTTCTCTTTTGGTGTGTGCAATATTTTCAAGTGGTGGTTGGTGACGAAAAAATGAAAGGGAGAAAGAAAGAATTGAATGAGAAAAGGGAGCATACATACATGGTAAGTATAATGACATCAGCGTTCAGCTTTTTCGAGAAGAAGAGAGAAAGTTGAAAATCAAATGGGAAGTAGAGCTACTATCTGTACTATATTTTGTGAAAAAAGTGGTCGGTGTTTGCTGCTATTCGCTGCTACTCCAGTTCAATGTATTGCAATTGAAATGGTGCTCTTTATGGTGAGACGGTGGTGGGATCCGTATAAAAGTGGTTGGTGCACGGGATACTGGGAACATTTCACCAGTTACTTCGCATCAGTTTGGATGTGCTAAGCATAAAACAGCAAAGCTGACTCTTGTACAGAGCTCTCACTTTGAAACCAGCAAGTCTACTAGTCTATCGTTCTTTCCGACTCACTCCAGTGCTCTCTTCTTTTTCTCCATCTCGCACTCAACTGTGCTTTCCACTTGTCTCCTTACTCTCGCGTGCACGGCATACGCCGTACGGGAAAGTTGAGAAAAAGACTTGTGGAGACGGGAACTTTCTTAACTTCAGTTTGTGACAAGACGGCAGTGGTTCCTGACCACCATCATCATCACCACACACTTTGACTTTGTCGTTCGTTTTAATCAGCAGAATAACCTGCTCATTTTCTTTACTCTTTCTTTGACGGTGTAAAGGGGGAAAGAGAAAAGAATATCATACAGTTTCAAAACATCTTCTTCTGCGTCATTTCCTTCCCGTGCTTATCTGGTTGTGTAGTTTTCCTGTAAAAAAAACAACAAACTTTTTTCCCAAGTTCCGGGAATAATAAATAGAGACATAGAAAAGCCAAAAGCGCGTTTTTTCTCATGCTGTGCTTGTTTACCCATTCACTTAGACCACATTTTCACCCTCGTCGATACAGTATTTGAAGAAAAACGGAAGCTGTTGTACTGTTTGAAACGGAAAACTTATTCCTTTCTTGTTAACGCCACCGACATCAAAACTGTGCCAGAAAAGAGAAGTACTTTGTTTCCCTTGTCTCTTTCTTCTTTTTTTACACTAACGTTTGGTCACCCTCTGTCAGGTGCGCCACCCTTTTATATCCTACTGTGTCGCATGTTTTATTTTTCATAAAGTGCTTTCTCTTTTTCTCTCATTCTTCTTTCAACCCACATCACATCCCAACTTGCAATACGGCGGCGATCAATCAAGGTGACCTGCGGCTTTGCCTCTTTGTAAATCTCGTTAGTACTTTTTCTAGTTAACATATTTTTCTTTTCTGTCAAAATATTAAGTAAATAAACGTCTTTAAAAATGCAACGCATCAATGAGTTCTAACAACATACCTGACAGTAAGAGAACTGTCCTCCCTGTCATCTTTTCTTGATGCTATCATCATCATAAAACTTTTTTATCCGATTTATTTCACTTATTTACAAACATTTACTGAAAAAAGTCATGAAAATTTACAGTTCAACTCTCGGCAAATCAAAAAACTTTGATTTGACAAACAAAACTGATGATCTTGACTGATGTTATCAGCGGTAAAGTAAACGTTCAAAATCTGCTGAGGAATATAAACTCACTGAACTAAATATTACTTTTGCGCTGAAAGCTAATAGAAATTGACAAGTGGTGTAATCGTATTAGGAGATGTATCAGACAATATAATCAGATTAATGGATAAAGTAAATAAAAACGATATTGCCTGTAAGTAAAGCGAAAGCAAACATCCTCTTATTTTTATGGTGAAGTGGAGTGAGTGGCACAAGAGGATAAAAAACTATATACCGCCTATACATTTCACTTGATTTTCTGTCAGGATTTTCAACTGCACAAGAATCAAGCTGACTGTTTTCCGCTGTGCTTGCACCACCCGATTTTCACAATCACATCAACAACAATAAAAAGTCTTATCTTCTGCAAAAACGATTTTGATCCTATCAGCATCCAAGCAGGAACAAAAAAGAGAAAAGATTGACTTTTTTAACCTTCAGAAGAATAACTGTCTGCAAAAATTCTCATTCTTTTGTGCCGCTGTTATCATCACTGTCATCATTGTCATCCCTTTCAAGCGCTTGTACAAGAAAAATAAGCTGAGCTGGGATAAACATTCATATATTCTTCCTTTCCTCTTAAAACACGGAAATCCCTGCTGCACCATCAACTCCTTTACAAGTGACATTACAATGCGAGCAATTTTTAAGCATGAAAAAATTGAAAAACAAAGTACTCAAAGTTAACTGATGCTGTTGCGTATGGTTGTTGTTGCCATAACCCGTTAGCAAGTGAAACAGAAGGAAAACAAGTCAACACGATTTCCATTTTTTTCTATGAGCTGCTCTCATTTTTTATCTTTTCAAAATTCAATTTGAAAATTGGCTTGCAAGTCGCAACCTGCATAACTGCTATTACGTGTGTTATGTTCTGTCAGAGAAAGGGAGAGATCAGAAAGTAAACAACGCTTGTTACCAGACAAGAAGGTGAGATAAGGCTTTATAAGCACATAAAAGAGCATTATAATAACAATAAAAGAAAAATTGAAAACGCCATAATATATGCGAAACCATCATGGTATTATGTGTGACAAGACAATCTATACATATAGAATGCATCATCTATGCTTTTCGTACTCTGAAAAATAACAAACAAGCAAACAAAACAATTGACTTTTAAAAGAATAGATTTCAAGAACCAGATGGCCATTTTTGAAGGATCCGGATGTGTTAAAAATAGAAACAAAATATGGCTTTAAGATTATGATGTATTTGATGTGAAAATAAAGTTAAATTGAAAAGAAACGTTGCATAAATCACATCACTTCTCTCAAGATGTTATAAAAAATAAGTCTTGACTTATATTACTTTAAGCACTAAGAATATAAACTTTATACAACTGGTATGAAATTAGACTCCAGCGAAGAGATATCACTTAAGTAAAAGATTTTTTTTAAATCTGCAATGTCAGTGGAGATCCTTCTCAAAAGCTTACCAATTATCGAAACTTCGTAATAGCTTTTAAGTGCGGAAATAGTTTTTATAATAACTAAATGTCTATAATATAGTTGTCACTATATAGTGAAAGGCAAACAATATCCCGCTTGACATTATTGACTTGCGGTCAGAGGACACGACACAATAAGGGGTGTTGTGGTCGATTGTCTTGACGGCTGGAAAGACTTAGACTTGAGTTTTGTTCCATAAGTTGCATGGAGGATTAGAATATTGTTATATCATTATTGGTCTGTGAGACTGGAAACACACTGTGGACAATTTGTTAATAATATATCTCCTTTCACTCTATTTGCCGAATTTGCCGAAGGACAAAAAAGGCCAAAGCAACAGTAATCCACTTGTGCAGCATTACCTATTTATGTACGTTCTCCTTTTAATTGAACTACTTCCTCTTTAAGCCTCTTCGACGACTTATCTTCCCCAACTCTTGTTTCTACTTTGCTACCGATGATCCTAGTGCTACTTCTTCTGCACTACAACCTACAAAGAAGCCACAAGCAAAAACTTCTACTTATCTTTCTGCAATTCTAATACTGTACAAGAATAGACATTGTTGTTACTATCATCTGCATCAAAACTCGATCCATTAAACGAAGATAGTAAGGCATGAAACAAGCTGCAGACAAATACTTGGACAACTTTACCTGTAACAGTAACAACACAGAGAAATAAAAGGTAAGTATGGTACTTTCCCTCTTTAATATTAAGTACCATATTTTGAGATTAGATCATAGTTGAACCTTTGTTTTTGCCAAGATATTCCACTGAAGCCTCTGAGGGATACCATTGCAAGTTGGTAAGCCACAAACATGTTCAACGTTGACAAATATTTTGTTTCATGATGCAATAGAATATTAGTTGTACTGACAACCGATTTGTTTTTAACTATAGTTATTTTTCACAATTATTTAGTAGCGGCGTTTCAACGACGAAAAGTCACGTTGGTGTGCATTTGAATTTGAACATGAAATAAAAAAATATACCAACTTTAAACATGTTTTCGGCCTACACACTTGTAATGGTTTCCCTCCACTACTAATAGCTATATCACCGGAAATAACCTAATTTTATACAAGAGTACTTTGTATAGGTTCGAGTATTGATAATGAGCAAAATTGACAAACCAGAAACAATCCTAACCCATAAGGGCAGAGGTCAAAACGTACTCAATGCTCGCAAAAATACATGCATTTTTCTGTTTAGTGTGTACCATTTTTCATTCGGTCTTTTAAACGTAATCAAGTAGTAGACATTAGTAGACAATACATTGAAAAACGTTCAATATATTTAACATTTCCCTGTCCCAATGCTATTTCCTTTCTCTTTCTCCTTTGTGCCTTCTCAGATTTTAGGGAGAAATAAAATAATGTTAATCATCCAGAACTTAACATCTTTCTCCCTAGTGTATTCGTTGCAATTTTGTAAAGTAATTTGTTCTAATAAAAGTAGGAGAATTGGAAATGCTTCAAAATTTCAATTTTGTGTAGGCATATTTTAGATTTTCCAATTTATAATTATGTCATTTATTATAAACTATGAGCTTTTTATGGTTTCATAGAGAATTTGTCTGTCCGTTTAGGAAAAGGGTAGTTTAAAACCATTCAATTGATCTTTAGACTAAGTTCAGTTTAGCTCAGTTTTAAACTATGTAATTACAAATTAGAGAACTCAGCCTGGGTGTATAGAAGAATTTTCAAGTCAAATGTCATCGATGATTTTCTTTATAGCGAACAATTTCTTTCCAATTCCAGGTATTGTTAGAGTTAGCTTGATTCATTTGTTACTCCTTGCGCTACTTCAGTACTTTGTTTGTATAAATTTAGTATGCCACCATCCAGCTTTTATCTCAGTACTCCAATTCCACGTACCAAAATTGCAAAAATATATTGAATGCATGCAGTTTCTGAGTGAAGCTAAAAGATGATATATAATGATGATGATATTCGTAATACATTATGATGAAGATGAATGTACTATGCCGTTGTTTATAATAGCGCATGCGATAGTTTTTTGCGAGGTAAATATTTACATCAACGATTGGATGTTTGAATGAATGGATGAGTACACATTACTCCTAAAAGTTAAGTATAACTTCAAGGAAGCACTTTATCTACCACTACTACTAGGTTGGCTGGATGGGTGGTTGTAGGAATACTTGGAATATTGAAAACGGAGCACTTTACTTGATTTAAACATTTTCCGTCCCATTGTATACTACTATGAAAAACTGAAAACTATATGAATGTAGTGCTCATAGAAAGAAAAGGAAAACCAAAATACATGTAATAAAGTAACATTTTCTCTCATTTTCAACTTCACTTTTGTAAATACTCTGGAGACAGAAAGAAGACAGAACAGGGAGGAGGGAGATGGGAGACACGACACAAGCCAACAGTAGTGGGACCACAGTTAACAACGACATTTTATTTTCCTTTTGTATTCATTCCTCACTCATTCTCTCTCGCAGTTAGTCTAGTTAGTGGTAGTAGTAAAAACCTAGCTCATTCAACTCACCGACATTATTGTACTTGTCCACAATGTAAAACCGTTTTTCTAGCTCCTTGTTACACAGCAGCTCTCTATGATGATGATTATTATTGTTATCATCATCAACAAACGTCATCACATCATGTTTGCAGTGTAGTACTACATCATGGCATTAGTCCAACGGTATTATTATGATATACGCAACGGAAAAGGCACTTGAAAATCCGTTTCATCACGTAAACAGCAAATACTCCTACAGCAAGTTGCCTTGCCACCACCACCACTACATATCCTTCACTCCGCTTCCACTCCCAGAAAAGCTAACGTTCTACTTATGCCTTGTGTACACACACATTATTATTAAGGATCGAACAAAAGGATTTTAATTGCTCTTTCATTCTCTCTCTCTACAATAATAATAATAGCGATGGAGTGATAATATTCTTTAAGTCTATTCACTCTTCTACATCATGAACATATTTATTATTCTTCGTCAGGCCACACACACGCACGCTCCACTCCACTATAGAGGAAGCAAAAAACAACAAACAACATAAATAACATGATGGCTATAAATAAATAATAAAAAGAAACATTTTATTTACAGTGTTGCTTTACCATTCTTGGCAATAATACATCATCATCTTGCTCGTCACTCATATGGGCCACGGCGAAGGATTTTGGGAGTGAGTGAAAATGATGCTTGAAGCTTGCCTTCCTTTTTCTCTGAAGTTTTTTCTGGCTTTCTGCTCTCTAGTTCTCCGGCCGTCTGCTGTTCTCCTTTCTGCGTCTTCTTCACAAGAAGTTCATAAGTGAAAAAATGGTGAATGAATGGGTGTGCAATTTTAGAAGACGCCAGAAGTGGAAGAGGAACTAGCGACTGGGAGATACGTACTCATATTATAATATTAAGTTGATGATAATGATTTTTTGCAAGAGGAGATGAAGAAGAAAGAAGAGAGAAAAGAAAAGGGAATAGAAACACTTCATTTTCTTTAAACAAAATTGTTCTCATTTTCATGTTATTTGTTGCTGCTTCTTCTGTTACGTCTACACTGCTTTTCTGTTGCTATTATAATTATCATTGCCCATGCTTCATGTCATTTCTCTTTATAACGAAACAGCTGAGACCCCAAAAAAGACGCTAAAGCTAGAAGAACAGTAAAACAGCAGTAAAAAGTTACTACTTATCTATTAAGCATATTATTATGTGCTTTCTGATATGAACTGGTAGGTATACGAGTGTAGTTTATAGTTTAGAAGAGATTGTACTATGTTGCTATTATGAAGAGATGATAACGATCACGGTCATTATATAGGGGCATAGTAATGATGATGAAGATATCAGTGCATTTAAAAGGCTTACGATTACATGCTAAAACGACTACTGTGGAACGAGCCCTCTCATCATCTCACAATTCTCATCTCATCATCATAGTACTTTGCTAACTTTCTACTTTGTACGACGAGAAAGATTTTGAAAACGGTGGATTTCTTCAGTAACTTTACATAACAGTTAGAATTAGTTTTGCCATTTGAATACAGACAAACAAATAGTTAATTTAAACTATTTTTGTACTAACAGCTACTGTGCATTTCCACTTTTTCTCACAATTTTCTTATGGCCTTAAATTATGACTGTTTTTTTCCATGGAAAATGTTTCCGTTTTTATTTAAAATGCCCAACAATACACGAAAGTAGAAAGTTGTTCCAAGAAAAGCTTGCAACTTATTACATTTACTACGTAACAACAGCAAATCCGATGAAACTATAAATAACCGAAAGAAATGTTTTTACGAAGCGTAACAAATAAAACTATTATGTACGACTGTATCATTTGTAAACACTTGATTGAAACGAATGTGCGTACTCCTACTCAATTTCAAAGAAAAATATATTTTGAATCTCGTCACTTAATAATAAAAATATATTTTCAACCTTGCATCGTAGTTCCTTTACCCTGCCCTTACGATATATATATTACTGTTTACATTATGGCTTGTTTTCTCGACGTTTCTGCTGGAATTTAGTTAGTATAATGTATGTAGACAGTGCACGAGCATGTCGTCGACAACAGTGTGAGTATGATTTATTTTGTATGTTTTGTTAAAGTTATTTAGAGTTGCACAAGGTGCCAAGACATGTTCAACTTTTCTAGCCTTGACTTCTACAAAATTTATTTGAGTAGTAAGTGGAGTACAATGGCACTCTCACCCACTCCTCCTTTCCATTTTTCCTTTTTTACCTTGTTATATATTCGGTAACTTTCTCCTTCATATTTTTATTGCATAGTTGAGAAGAGTATTTTTCCATCAGTCCATCCATTTCTTATGCCCTGCCACACATTCTCCTCTTCTGTGCTAACCACACAACAAGTCAACCATGAGCCCATCGTCCACTATCAAAACAAATGTTCCTTGTTTGCGTACCCAGTTACCCAGAAGCCTTTCACTGCACTTAATACGTTCAATTTCTAGGCACCCTGACATCACACACAGTGGTATCAAGTAAGTAATGTTATGTTAAACATACGTGTATTGTCAACGAGACAAAGTAGGTAGGAGAGAAAGAGTTCTTTTCTTATCTGATCAAATGTCTTTCGACTTGTCGTCGCCTCTTTTTTTACATAAACGTGAAATGATGACATGGGCAGATAAACCAGGTTATTTTCCTACCCTTATAGTCATTTAACTGCATATAAAAAGCTTATCTCCTTTTTACGTTTTTTCATGTCTGATACTTTCTTTTTTCGAGTGGAGCTTCTCTTCCTGATTGAAGCAGGCCACACACTATCCATTATCATTATATTGATACGATCCATCCCTTGTCCTCCTCCCTGTCGTCCCTGCTGGTAGCAAAAATTGTCACTCATTCACTCACCGCTTACTCAACGGACTACTACTTCTCTACGTGTTTGCTACGTTTATATACATACGTATATGTGTTTTTTGCTAGAATTCGCAGTGGGAATTATACCACTCACCGAGGTTTTTACGATGAACCTGGGATAGAAAAAGTGAGATATAAAAATATATGCCAGATATATATACTTATGTTAAGGTTCTATTTTGCTTTGTAGTGGTAAATAGAAAAGGCCGAAAATAGATGGGAACTGAGCTTTATAATAAAATTATGTACATAAGTAAGATGTAGGTTGTGGTTGGCTCAGGGGCCGACTGCAAGAGACACATCTGCTGACTGTTTACAATTCTGTAAAGGATTTGCAGATTTTATCCAATAAATTACTCGTTTCAATCCCATGTGCCTCCATCCTGTATTTCTCTGTCTTTCTCTCACTTCTACTGCTCCACACGTCCTCTTCTCTCAGCTCCTGTCCTTTTAGCTTTTGACTTGTATCTACTAACCACATTTCATATTGCAAACATCCGTCCAGACAGAAATACAGACGCACACACATAATCTCAAATAAATACGATTATTTCCATATCACCATCACCACTACTATTACTTTCTGGAGCTCATAATAAATGGTAATAAATATTAATAACTCCATCAAAAACTGTAAAAAAGTAATTTTCCTCGGATTTGCTTTGCCTTCCCTCAGTGGTACATCCATAGAATATAATATCCGTGTACTTAATTAACCATATACAACTATATATTTATCGTAGTAAGGGCTTTTCAAAGTAATTCCGTATATATGGAGACCGCATTAGTGCTGCGTTACTTTTCTAGTTACAGTAGAAAGTACTGCTCTTTCGCAGACACAAAACAGAATTTTTACAATGAATGTTTGCAACAGGGTACAAGAAAATGTCACGTATATCGGGAGAATGGGGGTAGCAAACAAGTCGTGTCTTACTCGTTTTCATTAACAACGTCATCCAAACTTTATAAGTACAATCTCTCAATAAGAAATTAAATGACGAATGAGATAAAGAAAAGAACGACAAACTGAATGCTACTTTTGCAAACAGTAAACTGTTCTTGGAAACTTCAGCATTGTTAGCTGCAAGCAGTGAACAACCCGTTCAAACATGATATATTAGATAAAGACGAACAAAGAATCATCTTCAAAGCATACTCAAAAACCATCAGTAAAGATTTTTTATACATTAAAACCATTTCCAACCCTAACGCCAACGATGAGTTGATTTGTTTTGCGAGATGCATGGAGTATTTAATACCAATGCAAACTGAGTTTCTGATTTACAAAGCTCTAGGCATGCTGTCTGCTACTATTAGATGGAGAAACCATTGTTCATACTTCTAATGTTTTGCTCCAAAAACATGAAAATATTGAGATGCCAGGGGTCAATCTATACTACATATTCACGAAAGCCGGAATGCATATTATTATTAATAACTATTAAAGAGAATATATGGTCACAGAAAAAGGGAATTCTCTTTCCAAGTCCATGACAAAACTTTTCTCCTTCCCGGGGTGAGGTATTGCAATTTATAAACTAACTTTCCCTAATACGCCATAATAAAACCTCTATTACTATCATTTTGGTATTTTATTGATTCGAGAGTTTGCCTTCAATCATGTCGACCTATATCCAAATAAAGATATGAAACATTATAAGCGTAAATAACATGACACGTGAAGTATACCCGGCAATTAGTTATATACGGAACCGTAATGAATATTTTGTAGACATTACTAAATAAATATTGTTGTGATGGGAATCCCAACTCTTATAGGTATCATGATACAGAGAAGTTGTGACTGTTGCATAAATATTTTGATATTTCATAAAATTTTGAAAGTTTAAACATGCATGAATAAGTACACTATATGTGAAAAAATCAGATGAGAAAGATGGCTCAATCTCATATACAAAATATACAATATAGCAATATATATTTCATATAGCAACGTATACAATATGTATAGTTGATACCAGACATTATTATTACTACAAGTTTATACAAGTTTTATATCCAGGTATTTCCATATTTCTATGTTCCGTCGACAACGAAGTCTGGAAAAGCATACAGTAAACAACAGTGCATCAAAGTTGTAGCCATGTAGCAGCGTAGTAAATATTATGAAGAGAGTAAACAAGTCAAGACAAGCCTTGCTGGGCTAGTGAGAAAGCTTCTCAATGACTTATTTGTTTCCACCACCACACTACCGCAGCAACTAATATAACCACCACCCTTCGTTCCACACGATGGAAGAGCCGGAAGAGGACGTCAACTGAAGGTGAAAGTTATGCGGAACAGCACATAAAATATCACACGATACTTCTTGCATAAATTATTGCGATCTGTTGCTCGATGAAAATTAATTATTATTTCTGAATGAATAGACAAGTCGGATGAATACCGATTATTACAAAAGTATTGTACGCTGTATGCTATCATGTTACACTGAAATTGTGCAGTATGAAATATGAACGAGGGTGTATCAATGTACTACATTTTACAAAAGTAGGAAATATGATCAAAATACACCAGCAGGTTGGGAAGAAATAAAATACAGTTTATAAACTTTAAATAACATAAAATGCATTGCGAAATACAATTAGGGATTTATGATTAACGTTCTCTGGCTCAGGATGCGGACTCATATGCACGAATCTAAATGTTATCACTGTATTAATCGGTATTTAGGCTTAAATGATATTTATTCGCACAAAAATTCTTTAATGTATTTTTTCGTAGAAAATGCTAACAATTACAAACAGAAAACTGAAAGTTTTATGTATTTAACAGGAATCGTGTTCTCTTAACATGAATTGTCTTATAAAAATGTAATATGAATAATAGTTTCATGCTCAGCAAAATAATGCAATCTAAGTTTATTTATTTTATTGGAAGAAATAGTATAGACTTGACACTGCTGCATCGCATTTTGGTATTTATTTTTTCACAAGAAAAATACTTTTAAACTAAAATATGCCTGAATATTTTGAATACGCATTTTTACAATATTTCTGTCATTTTGTTGATAACCTTCCTCCACCACCTGTCTTTCCTCTTCAGAAACTTTTTTTTCAATAAGTACGTGGGAGGAAGGTTCCACTGAAAGCAAATAACAGCGAAGCAACAACAGCAGGAGTAGGATGCGCAAAAATATATTTGTTCTCGCCCTTTTTATTATTTACTCGAATTTCACTTTCACTCCTACAATCCCTGTTCTCTTGTTGTTGCTGTCGTTCCTTCCATTCAATCTATAGAGATATCAACATATCATATAAAACAGTTTAAAGAACAAGTGGCGAGCTTAAGAAGTAGGAAAAAACTTTTGTCTGTACTTTGCTTCCTTCATTTCTTTACTTTTTTTAAGTTGATGGAAGGTTATTTAAGCGAGTTTGCAAGAACAGTGGCTGTGTTGCATGGGAAAAAGGGAAAGTTGATTTGTTTCTGGTAAATGTGTGCTGGGGTTGTTTGCTTGAATGAATGAATGGGTTTTCAAAGTTTTGTTCTTTTCAACTGAATAATATTATGAGAAAACTAATTTAACCTCAACTCAATTTTACTGGTAACTAGTAAAATTGCTATAGAGTAAAAAAAGCAAAATACTGCACTACCGCTTCTTCATTTTTATTTATTTTTATAAAACAAACAAGACGCAGGCTGCCAAAATTAGCAGAAGAAATTGATGGGAGCCTCACTCTTGGTTTGGTATAGTAGTTCTAGTTCCAGACCATTGAATGTATTTTGATGTGTAAAGAAAAAACTTAATTTTCTTACAAAAATTTAAAAGAGGATAGTTGGTTTTCCTTAGAGCAAGGCATATATAAGCTGCTGCTTCCACTACTACCAATCCGCATAGTGACATTTCATATAATAATGAATGGCGTGTGTAACATATCACAAGGTTACAGTGACAGGCGGAAGGAAAGACAAAAGGCTAAAGAATCACTCCTCCTCTTTTGCTGCCAGACTTGCATCGAAGGAAGGAAAGTCACATGAATCTTTGCTTTATTCTGCCACAAATACCACTCAAAAAAGATCGATATACAAAAATGCCTGTCTCTGTGGGAACTTGTTTTCATAATGAAAAAATAATAATATTGAATAAGTTGCTGCTATCAAGTACATATATTTTATCTTGTTCGTACGTTTTTGTAATATTATGCTATTTTCCACGAGTCATGTTTTGTTACTGATCGTGAGAAGGCTTCATAGTTAACCAATATTTTTAATCTTCTTGTTGTTTTTGCGTCTAACAATAATATTCAATGATCCTGTTTGTATTCATTTGCTGTTTCTCATTTGATGTAAATGATGCCTTGAAGCACAGTCCTTGAAACAAAACCATCTGGTCATTTAATGAGATTGGCCGTTGAGTAAGACACAAGGAGAAAAGAGAAAGGATTAAACCACGGAAAATAGAAGCAAATAGTACACGTAAAAGCTCCTTATGCGTACAAATAATGTGGCTCTTTTCATAACAAGTGTAAATGCTTAAGACCTGACAAAAACTTTTCAAAATTCCAATTTTAATTCCATATGAAAATGAGTATATTTGCAATTTTACGGCGCTAACTTCTTTTTCCCTTTCCTTATAAATTAGTAAACATACTTATTAGGCTTACAAGCTGTAAGAATTTCTCAATTTACAAGCGTTGATTACTACATTCGTCATTGTACTTCGTGGATGATAAATTACATGCTAAAAACCTAGAAAAGTATCGAGGTAGACAATTTGAAGAGAAAATTAGCTCGACTGCAACTGGGTTGTCAGCGACAGTTTGAAACAATCTCGGGGTAATGTGAAACCAGTCAACAAAATGTTTTCAAATTATTCTGTCACTTCAATATATCAGGATATAGGCGTTTTGCCGAGTATTAGTAGCTGTGTAGTAGGACTAGGACAGACTGATTAAACATTCATTGAGGATTACATAAACGACAACTCATTATGAAAATATTTTCGTTGGTTTCCGGAATAGCATGCACACATACTTTAAAAGAAAGATATTTCATCTTTTGCTACTTCGAAATTATTACTCAGTTTTTCCTTTCTTGACACGTGTGTAAACATTATTGCCTATGAGCTATAGCTATGTGTACAGATTTTTTAGGAAAGAGAATCATTAAAATACTGACAACAACTGCGTTAGTAAATTCTCAAGGATTATGTTTTTAAAATGTTATTACTTCATCAGTTGAAGTTTTTTGTATCTAGAAATGCAATTATAAAAGCATGAATACCTATTTTAAAGGGTAAGAGCCCCATAAAAATTGTCATCTACTTATACTTATAAGGAATAGAATAACTAGGTAGTTTTGTAGAGACTGTTTATTCTTGAATTTCTCGGATTATCGAATTGAATTGGAGAATAGGGAGCTTTCTGATTTCCCTTATGACGTCTAATAATAAACATGGTATTATTAGTAAAAACACGGTCACGGCTAGTTTGAGAATTACATTTGGTAAGAAATATTATCCGTAGTAAAACTATGGTTACGACACAAACTTCCACTTTACTTTATTTACAAGGAAATGTTCGTAAACAAAAATACTACGATCTATTTTTTCACAGTATTTTGTTTATAAATACGCGTGACATATTGTGAATGAAAATATAAGCACAGTGTTGGTAGACGACGTCGACAACTCCACTTTACCGACTAAATTTAACAAGCTATCAAATAAACAAACTCCCACAGTAAATTTCACGGTGAATGACCCATTCATTGACGCATCCGAAATAAACATACTGATTATGTATGCATATTTGTTTTCCCTTTTTAATTTTCTTCTACGCCGTTTTATCATACTTTGTTTTCACTAATTTTTAATAAAAAAGGACAGGAAGGGCGAAAATTTGCAATTTGAGGACTCAGTCAGAATAACGTATGTAGTTTAGTGCCATTATTTGAGACGATGATGATGATGAAAGAAGGAAGTTATTAGTCGCTTTCTTCCTCCTTTTCTTTTGGTGTTGGGGTTTTCTTCTTGCCTCTGTCCTGACTGACAGGAAATGAGTGAGTGACGTGCACGAAAAAGGAAAACTTTTTTTGGTGAGATGGGAAATGACTTACTTTCTTCATTATGGCCATTATACATGTGGTTTTTAGCAACCATACCTTTTACATTTACTTACTTTTAAAATGAAGCTACAGCGTCTAATATGTACTTTAGCAACTTCAAAGAGATGAGTTCACTACCAACGCTTTTGATATGATATGATAACGACGAAGTTGATAGGATATTTTTAATATTATAGCGTATTTTTAATCAAACGTAAAATGCACAAAGAACAAAAAATAGTATGGACTGGTCCCACTCATGGGACATTATTAGAAAATGTCTGTATTCTTTTTTATATATTTTTCTCAAGCTTATGATTGGCCATCGCGGAAAAACTGCCGAAGAGAAAAACTATGTGAACATCTTTGCGATGAGTCTGTTTTGCATTTGCATTCCGCTTCATACTAAATGAATACATTACAATCGAAAAATATGGCGCGTGTCAAGCCTGGTTCCAGCACAGCTCAAACTGTGGCTACGTGAGAAAAGGAGAGAAAGTACGAGACATACAGTATCATTTTTAGATTTTGGTGGTAGATTGTGCTTTCAAAAGTCGTAATAATGTGTAAAATGCTGAGTAGTTCTGAAGCATACACTCATTGTAATGAAAATTCTAACACTAAAATATCAAACAATTTGAGTTTTTAAGTAAACGCGCACTTTTTATGCGACTGTAAAACAAATACATATGTAAGCAATTTAAAACATTGTTATGTATGTAGTAATAAGGCTGGACATTTGAAGGTTTTTTTCTGTTTCATCTATGATCCTGTAATTATGAATACATGTATTAGGTTGAACTCGCTTACATAAGATCAAAAAAGTTTGATGAAATAATTCCCAGTGCCATATGGCCAAATAGTGGACAGTTGGGCAAAAGAAGGATGCATATATTCAGGTATGCCTATGTACAGGGCTCTTTTTAGGATGAAGTGCAAAGAGATATACTGTAGCGCGCGACCTGCTCCTCAAGTTATATTCACAAACTTTAATTAAAAAGCTATAGCATCTCCTTTACAGTGAGGACTTTTATGGACTAGTAGGGAAAACGAGTGAGTTTTTAATAATGTACATTGAACAACGTTTTTCGAAGAAATGCTCTCGGTGCCTAGCCAACCTGAATGGCTTGATTACACAAAAGCCTACAAAATTAATTCTTTGACTGAGAATCCTCGATCCCGTGAGTAGCAGGTCCCATTTTACGCTTATTTCTTTGTTTCAACCAGAACTTGCATAACAAGTCATCTAACTAAATTGAACATCCAAGTAAATTGCGTATGTACATGTACACCAAAACTCAAAGACATCTGAACATTTAATCTACCCTTGACAAATTAATTAGGATACTTAAAACGTTTAATTGAACTTATTTGTTTTCAATGCTAAATGCCATTTTTGAAAATAAAGTTGAACACTTTGTTTGCCATTTGTGTACTATGCTTTTTAGTCCACCAAGAGCTAAATTTAATTAAAATGCATTTACTTTTTAAATAAGAAAAAGTTACTGGGAGATGAGATGACTTTTGGGAAAATGGGATAGCATAGCGCTGAGTTCGTATAACACAAAAACAAACTTTGCGTGCTTTGTTGTTATTTTTAAATCATGTTTAAATTTGTTGTTACATGTAGCATATAGTAAGCATTTATTAATAAGACGGTGTACAATGTCTTATATGAAAATCGTAAATTATTATTTAGAAACTTCAGTTGTAAAGGAACGATGTTTTGTAGATTTAGTTATAATAATATTTATTTAGTATAGCCCGTCCTACACTTCATTACATTGAGTAATGAAGTAGGTGTACATCCAGTTACTCTAATGTCAATGTAGTCAATGTAGAAAAAAGTTGACCGTACTAGTTTTGAAATGGTGTAATCCTTTTAGAAGTAGTAACTAATCCTAATTTTTCTGCCCTCTTGACAACAATTTGAAAGGTTTTAAGCGTTGTCTGTCTGGACAAGATAATCAAATATTATAAATTTGAGTACAATTTCATTATATGTAAAGTTTTTATCTACCGTAGCTTGCCTTCGACTAGTCCTACTTAATGTATCATTTAATTGCCAAATTTCACCCTGGGCAAACAATCCTTATTGAGGGGACTTAATGACCTGTTAAGTTTAACGCAGTTAACGTAACACATTATTAGCCGTCATTTTTTTAAACGTTTTATTCCTTCATTTTATTTCCTTTTTATTGGTCCCTACATTTGATGTTCTCATAGTGACAAGTTTAATGAGCATTACAACGATGATGATAGTTGCTGAGAAAGTGTGATAAGTACATTTAATAACATGCAGTATTACTATTATTGCTGTGCCGCAATATGCGTGCTGCTGCAGTGCAGACTTACAGACAAGCTGCTGTGATAATGAATTCCCACGGTACCCCGGATGATGAAGCCATGCCAAGCAAAGAACGAAACAGTCAACAACAGCGCACATTCCTGGTTCAATACGACAGTGTGATGGCTAAATAGTTACGAAAATGAAAAGAGAGCAAACAAAGCTATTTTGACCTTCTTCAACATCAACGAAAATGCCCTTTTTATGACACGTTCATTTCCCCGAGGATAGCATAAAATGTACATATTTCGATACAAATGAGAATGCGGGCAGTTACTGGTCGACGTGTGGATAATGATGCGACGAAGTAATGCTACTTTCACGAGAAAATAATGTGTTGAAATTGATCGTGACAGCTATGAGGATAATAGATGCGAGAAATTTCTTTCGTTCTCAGTTACCTTAACATGGATACAAGATGCTCTACATTGCAAACTCATCTCATTCATCACTCAGCCCTACTCAATATTTTATTTACTGTCCTATACAATTCATTACGAACCGCATACTTTGTAAACAAACAATTGCTTGTACAACATAATATTCTCAAATAGTAAATTAAGTAGCAACCAAAAAGTATTAATAATTAGCAATAAGTGCCAGTTGTATGTATTTTTCTCCGAATTTTATCTGTTTGTTAGGTAATACAAATAAAATATTAGACGGTCCATTCAATGGTAATTTATGTGTGGCTTACTGCAGAGCACAGATAACCTCGCTGTTACTGCCAGACAGAGCACTGGCGCCATTCCACACTTCATTGTCCTTCACTAACCTCAGGCTATCATTATTGCAGTGTATTAGGAGATCCGATACTTGGTTGCCAAACAGAGAGTTAATGAATGAATTAACTATTTATTTTCTAACAGATTTTCCTAATGCAGAAATGATGTTAAATGTATTCTCCGTCATCATTATTTCAATAATTATTTATTAGTGTAATAATACTATTTTTTGCATTGAAAGGTTCTAGACAAGAGTTTGCTTAAGTAAAAATAATGCTTGAAAATTTGGAAACAGAAGACTAGAGGTGAGAAGGACTGCATTGAAGTAGTACATGGTAAGCTTTTTATTCAAGTGTTTTGAGACGAGTAAAAAAGCAAGGGAGAGAAATCAGAGGAAAAAATTTGATACATTTCTTGTAATAAAGCAGTAGCGGGGAAAGATTGTATCTAAATATTAATAATAAAAATTACAATAACGGCGGAAACCAGTCAAGGAGCCAATCGATATGCTACATTTCATATTACTTTCCACTTATTATTATTACTATCATTGAAAATGGAGAAGGTTGAGTAGGAAGGGAACGCAATGAAAACCAAGAAGCGAAACGGCACGGGGCGAAATAGGACAACGAGGAAGCGAAACCCCTCTTTTATGTAGAACATTCCAAGTTATTAGGTTACGCCATGGATAATGGTCTCATAAACAAAATATTTGTCAGTGTCTACACCAAACGACAATTTTTCCCGTCTTAAAAAACTACACGACTAAGCTTGCTTAGAAATTTTGCCTCAGCTACTTTGATATAGCCTACGAGCTATAGCCGTTACTTTATTATATGATGCTATTACGTACAGCAACTACCATAACAGCCTCTTTTTGATGATAAAATTGGCATTAGCCTGAAGAAAAGAAGACTGTTATGTGTTCTTGTATTTGTTGCATAGTCATCGTAAGACTACTGCTAAAGTAATAGCTCGTTAATATCGCAACACACTCAAGTCTCATAAATAATTCAATTAATATTAAATCAACTCTGCTTTCCTTTTCTTGTCCTGAAAATAAAACTATGCTGTACAACTGGAGTGTGTTCCTCAACTATCAGTTTCCTTCCCCCTTCACTGTCGTGTCTATAACTCTGGAAGCAAACAAAACTAGGTAGGCACAGAAAGCAAAAGGAAATCGCATCATCATCATAATAGTAATAACATTATTCAGAGCTAACTATAAACCACACGTAATACAATTCTACAATATGTACTCCTTGAGAGAACAACGGCAATAATAGTTTCTGTACTATCTGTAATAGAAATAGGTAGCAGCTTCTTTTCTCGCGTGACCAACGTATCGGATACTTTTTCCTGGGATTATCTTTTCATCATAATCTATCTCACTCCTAACCTGTTTCTATCATTGCATTGTAGTTCCATATAATTTTCTTCCAACTCCAAAACATTTGTGGTATCGGTCAGTACAACCCTGGTTCTGACCTGGTAGTACCAAATTGTTGTATTCATTATTAATCAATTCTATGGCGTCGTCAGTGACATGTTTACGGTCTCCGATTACTGAATAAATTTGCCATATTTTTCTCACGGACAAAAGTATACGGAAACTTTTTTCCTGTCTGCTTCTTTTGCTGTTGTTGTTTTGGTCGTGAATTATTAAACTGTTCGTTGTATTTTCCGTCATCATTGGGATACATATAGACTTGGCAGTTGGCAGCATATTTTCCAGCCATGTTTTACTTTAATGTTTCCTTTAAAAAGATGATAGATTTATGGGACTATCGTGTCTTCTTATCGATCGATACGATGTATTGCCTAGTGGGAATGGTGGATTATGTCTTATTGTAACATCTATAGGATTTTGTACATCTATCTAGATATGCGCTATCGTTAATTGTTTTGTACGTAGACATTCTAACAATATGACTGAAATTGTGTAAGCTTTTAAAGTGAACTCCAATGGAAAATTGTCGCCGATTTCCAAATCTTCTAATCTCGTCAGCGCCTGATGAAACCAAAGAGCGTAACGGATTTAAAGCCTTTTCTATGTTTCTGGTTTTATGGCAATTATTTGACTCTTTGAGGTTGAGTTTTACGTGGAAAGTTCAAGCTCCTTGAGGTGTCGAGATAAGAAAGCCTTTCGGTGTTAATGTTTTGATAGCTTTAAATCCGATTTAATCGCTCATAACCTTTGCAAAAAAATTACTAATAAAATAGTTTTGTAAGCATACGTAATGACATCTATGGAGAAAATAACAACAGTTAAAAACATTAATTTACAATTTCACAGCATGGCATCGTAAAGAGGTTTACGCGCATTTTTATGAAAGACTGGTTAAATTGGTTGGCTAAATGTTTTTAAGTGCAAAGTTAAGTAATCAGTGTGGGCGTCTTTATAGCATATCAAGTTCTTTAATTGGAATATACCATCTTTATCTCGCAAAAACATGGAGTAAAAATATACTGATATACATACAGTAACAACGTTTCCCCTTTCGTTATAGTACATTAATAGTTATACTGATAAAGATCAGTAAAAAAGTAAGCATTTTTTGCGTGGCTTTCTTTTAAACATATTCCTCTAATATATTTAAATACACTGCCTTCTAACTTTAAAAAATGGTTTCTATTTAAATAAGTAATAGTCTGTAAGCTGGCGTTGTAAAAACTATGTTTCTGTGGTGCGTATTGGTTATTCGCAATAATTTGCCCTGCCAAAGTGCCCGAAAGAAGTTCCTTTGTATGATCAAATTAACAGTTTAATCTTTCTTTTCTCGTTTTAGGCAAACGACTGGTATAATTTCTTGGACCAAATAACATTGGACCTCAACTCTAGTAACATTGTTGGCCTTTGGAACTGGACTCTTAAGAAAGGAAAGCGCGACTTGCCAGTTAGCACTACTACGTGCAACGTAGCTCCAGTGCTGCAGATCCGTAGCTTTCTCTCTGTTCCTTATATAAATACTTTAAGGTAATGTGTACTTTTTTTACTTCATATCTCTGTTTTATTTTATTTTTTGCCTCCGGCTAATTATCTTTTTCGCTTTCTTTTTGATATTATCTTGCTGGTTATGGTCTAGGGTTTTTATGGTACATTGGTTCTTTTGGCTGAGTGCCATGACAAATCTACTCACGCATTAAACTACCTCAATTCCTGTATCTCTTCCTTTTTTGTGATACATTGTCCATTATCGTTAGCTGTCGGATTGTTGTCGGTTTCCTTAAACTTTTTGTGCCGGAAAGGGCAGGTGATTTGTTGACACGTAAATAAGTAATAAACGAATGCACGCACCGAGTCATTCTTGGCCCTTATCAGATAAAATTTCCTCGTAATAATAAGAGCCAAAATCACAATCAGTTTAGTCGAACAAAAGGAAAGATCAGCTGTCATTCCTTTGAAGCATTGAAACATTGGAATCGTCGAAGTTGAAAGAAAGTTTACTTTTTCATAATTAACCATTACCACCTCGCACCTCCTCCACCTACGTTTACCAAGGCTTAAAAACTTCTTGCCAAGATAATCAACATCATCAATTCTCTTCTTCGTGGAGGGAGCAAGTTGGATTTTCCTTTCTTTTCTTGGATGCTTCTCTATTATTCTTCACTCACAATCAAATAGCAATCATCTTCTTCTCGCTGCTTTTTTGTCTCTTGGCAAGTTGGCAAAAGCTCTGCAATGATCAATTGTAATTAGTCTTTGCGCTTCTGAGAATTAGCAATGGAGCTTATTAGCCTTTCCTTTTGAATGGTGATTTTTGTATGAAAGAAGAGAATAAGCCGTATGTTTTTATATGAGTGTGGGCATTGTACGCAAGGAGAATGACGGGAAAGACATTCGCAACTTTTTTGGAGCGAAGAAAAAGAAGGAGATGAAGAGAAACAAAGCGACTTTGGGAAAGTTTTCTTGGTTTGTTTGTCCAGATTTTATTGAAGAAAACTTCTCGACTGCTGACACTTAAATGAAAAGAAAGTAGAGTTGCTAGTTCATGTGCGAGATCGAGATCACATGCTCACTGCAAAATTTTCGGAAAATAATATTTTATACTTTTTCATCTATAATCGTTTTCTATCAAATATACAAAACTCTCCCTCTGTACTTGAATTCATGATACCTACCACATTATATATACACCCCCACTCTCCAACTGCTTATTTTCATACATATCTGCAGGCAAAATGATACACACGCACGTAACGTACATACATCTCAGCTTTGTAGCGACTTATAACCCTGTGATTATCCTCTCTGTCTAAAACGTCCAGATTTGAGATATGCTGGGGAAGGAGGTAAAGACAATGAGCAAGCAATCTGGTAAGAGCAATTTACTAATCGTAAGAATCCATGTTTTTCTACTTGCAACAAACAGCACATATTCCATACTCGCAAAATGAAACAGCTTTATTATGTGGATCTTTGATTCATAAACATGTTAAAATTATAGTATGATGGCATTAATTATGTATAAAATGTGCACCGTATTCATTCACAAGTTTTCGCAAATACTCCATGACAAATTGAGACAGGTAAGGTGAAGTACATAAGAAGCTTTCTTTGATGAATAATAACAATTATATTGAAATAAGTTGAAGGTTTTCCAATTTTATTCCAAGTAAATTCGCATACGGAAGCATTTAAAGATACAGTGCGTATCTAATTTGTTCTCTCTTCCTTTTCATCCCGAATTGCTTTCAAAATTGTGACTTGTGTGTTTGTGGAGGTTGAAGGAATGGAGGGAGGTTGGGATTGGCTGTCACTTTAATTGGAGTGCTTTCATCTTACAGAGACATTTCCTATTTTTCGAGTTACATTACCGTGACCACCTCAGACAGCAGCTTAACATTTAAATCCTTTTTCTAAATGGAGATTGCATAGCAGGAACATATCCACAAACTTACCACATGTTCATTTACCTTCCAAGAAGTTCTTTTGATAAAAACTTTCTTCTTTGTATTATACTTATGACTATTACCATTAATTAAGGAGTGCCAAGCTGAAATCTCCATACTGGTGTAGGTTTTGTCAAGTTTCTCCGTCTATCCTTCTGTTGACGACAATACATTACTTATGCGTTTTTTCAATCTCTGATGTCCATTTGTATCATTTTATATGAGACGGTTCGATATCTACTGCAACTTAAGGATATAGTATTGTTTTTTCAAATAAAGTTGTTAATCGATTCAGAATTTATCATTGCTTTCTCCGGATAGAATGAAGTTTGTATCAGAAAGCTCTCTTCTTTCCCCATTTCTAAACCCGTTTGGAATGAGTTGAACTTTCCTCAGAGCCAGGGTCGTTATTGCACTGTAACTTTATCCGCACATGAGGACCGCAAACTTCTCTTATTGCTCATTGGTGAAGTGACTTACCGAAATTATGAATAAAATGAAGCCTCGAAGTAAGCCTCCTTTGTATTTTCTTATTGCAGAAAGCCGTATTAAAATGAATTGTACTTAAAAGCATTTTAACTATGACATCAATGCGATTATTTATATGGCATATTACAGCTAATTAGTATATAGGTAGTTGTGGACTACGTTCATGTGTCATAGGACATTGTTGCAATAGAGCCATGGACGTTAGTTAAGTTGATCATCGACCTTTTTCTACAGACAACTACTTTTCTCCCAAGAATGCTAAAATTCTTTGACCCTTTTCTTAGTTTATACCAAGCTTGAAGTGGGTTTACCATTTACTACTATTTTTAAAACAGTTCAATGCTTGCTGTAATAATGCAAAATGTTAGTCAGTCTGGAAAGTTATTTGATACTTTAGTTTTAGTCAGCTCTAATTCCATCACTCAAAAATGTATTAACACCCACAAACACTGGAAACTTTATTTTCTTTATGTATACCATATAACAAGATTTATAAAAACAAGTTTGTCAATCGAATAAAAGCAGAATATAAAAATAAATGCTTCTAAAGAAAACATGTTGACGTTTTGTGGCATGTGTGGTACTTTATGATATGAACGCCCACTAAACCAAACACATGACCTTTTGTGTCTTATTTTCAATACAGTATAATAGATTGTTTATGATATTATGGTTCGTTAGATTTCCTGTCCGTCCATTCAACAACTTGCATTCATTCACTGGGACATGTAGTATTAGCTTCAACTTTTTCCTTGCCGGAGTCCATGTGAAGTATATCTACTGTCCTGTCCTTCGTTAGAAAAGGATGAGAGTATGGTGTTGATGATGGGAACTTTTTTGTGTTTATTTTTTCAGTACAAACTAAAGTGGGTACTAAATTCCTCATGCATTCATGCATGTTATGCCTTGATGCCACAACAAGCTCTTGCTTCAAAACTCTTTAAAAGAGACAGACTGGGAACTCTATGACTATTTCACAACCACTACCGCCTAGAAAACCAGTACTTCTTCACTACCCCAAACTCTCAGACTTGATTTTTTTTATCTTCTTCCCATCGTCCCCTCTCTTTTATTATTCTTCTCTACCAGCCATACTGGTTGTTTGACGTGACATGGGTCAGAAATGCGAAATCAAACCAAAACCAAGTTATTCGACCACCACGCTCTCTTCGTTTCTTCTTGACTTTACCTCTACCATTAAAGTTGGAGCACACTCCAATGAGCCATGTCAGCTTTCCCTTTTCCCTAATATCCAATTTCAGATTAAAAATTTTCACTCTCAGAAGAAGCTCGACGACGGTGATCATATATGAGCTTTCTCTTTCCAGTTCTGTTGAGCTGCTTCTCTGTCGCCACATTAAGCACTGTTCGCTATTGCTGTGCGGCCTACTACTGCAAAACCGCCACTTCTCTTGGTAGTAA
>JAQFYG010000356.1:0-33625 GCA_034694325.1 Entomobrya corticalis | reverse complement strand
AAACACCAGATTCTACTACAGCTTTTTATTTTTATGTTAATGACATGCAAAGTACATGCTTGCTTCTATTCTTGAGCGACATATGCAAACAGACTCCCTGCCTTACGATTGACAGCCACTCATATAGCACACAGCACACACATCAGTAACAATTTACAATCAAACAGTTGTCAAGAGAAGACCCTTTCTCGTGGCAATGGTGTCGTGCCGTTAGCCGTGGTAAAACATACCTACTTGGTGTATATTTTACTTGAATGCGTCATTCTTGTAAAATGCTGAAGAACACAATGGTAAGGAAGCATGAAGTGTGTGTATTGTTGAATGTTATTGGAAAATTAAACTGCTCACCAAAACTTTCTCCTATCGACATATCACCTTTTGTTAAACATAAAGGGATACAAAGGTTACCGAAGAATTTTCAGCTGAAAATTACCAAGTTAAATCCTGGCATTTTTTGATGCATTAGAAACTCCTGCAGGCATCATATATCAGTAGCAGTTTAAATTAAAAATAGGCATTGCCTCTAGGAATCTTGCACATCATCAATATCAATACATCAGGAATATTGATAGATTGATCTCTACTTCAAGTCGAAGATTGTTCTTGCTTACTTTATAACAAAATTTAAATACTATAAAAGTCTTGTCTATTTATAAATATATTCGGGCAAAGGGGTACACGACCAATATAACCACTACAATTTTGTGATTGTCACTGGAGCTGATGGCATAGCACGATAAAACAATAATGTTTTTATCATAGAAATATTCATTTTGTATGTGTTCAATCATAAAGTTTAAAGTATCTACCTATATACCCTCATCCACACACAAAACTAACCTCTTGATACAAATTTAATCAAGGTATGCATCAGATATATATGATAACATATCATAGATCAAAATACAAAGTTTTTATCATGATTATAGAAGCAAGTTATAAAAATATTTTTGAAAATTATAATGTTTTATGGCAATGGAAACCTGTACATGGTTATTCCTAGTATAAACCATGTGATTAATATCGTGTGGACCGTGTCCTTTATGCAAATACCCACAAATTTTTCATTCTCTCGTGTCCAATCGTATTTATTTTTTCTCCATTCCTTTCTCTTGATTGACAACCATTTTGAGTGTTCCACGGTGAGGAAGCTACAAAGCTGACAGGTCACAGTTAGTTCTTGATTGCTTCTTGTATTTTTTCCTTGAGTTGAATTAGAAGGAAAAGAAAGGTATGATTTTTCGAATTCTCTTTCAGATTCCTACGGATGTTTTGTACTTGGAACATTAGTAGTAAAGGTATGCACACTTATTCGGATAAGATAAAGTCACGAATAAAATAATAAATGTATCTGAAAACGAATATTAAATATTTCTGCACGCGTGTTTAAAATTGTCTTTGCGTTCTCTTATGCCATGTGAAAACAAGCAGAAAAACAAATTTTGTTACAACAGCAGCATGTTGCCATAATGTCATATTGACAGTAGTGCGCTGCCAACTATGCAAATGACATGTTGGGAGATGGAATGAGTCCTTGAAAGAGACATTTGAGTGAATTACATGGATTTCAAGCTTCTTGATTTTGGCACGCTGAGAGACCTTCATTTGTTTGTGTCTTTTTATTTTTCAAACAATAACGTGAGCAGTTCTTATATGCATACATCACATATGAGTAAGCAGTAAACACCAAAACCAAACCTTTTTTTAAAGAAAATAATGGATAGATGCGGATGCCGGGATGTCTACTATTCAAACAGGAATTTTTTCAAGCTGTTCCATAACAGGTGGTGGTCCTTATGAAGTAATTTATTCGGAAAAGACAAACAGCCATAGAAATTATAACTGGCATTACCGGTAAATAGTGTACACTCCATTCTACAGAAGTTTCATCTCTCTTTCAAATGTCGCTTCTAAACGTTCGTTTTACAAGAAGCGAACAACGAGAAGAAAAAGATGACTTGTACAAAAAATAAAGGTTATATCATCCAAAAATGTTTGCCCTTTATGCCCATGATAACTTGTATGTATTTTGATAAAAATAAAAATGGGAGAGGATAATTTTTTATTTTTAATATCTAACATCATAACTCTTTATCCGGCTTTTCATAAAAATTTATTATGAGTCATGTATCATGGGACGGGTGCTACTGCATCGTCCAGCCGGCTTTTTCCTCTACTTCAAAGCATCTCGTGTGTAGTTATTTGTACAACCCAGATATCCCAAGCCTCCCTTCCCATTGTACTTGTATTATGTACCGGCAAAGCTAGTATTTTTACTACACAAGAAGGCAATCAATCTAACTCCCACCCCTTCAGCTCTTCATATAGTCATATATGCACTTACTGCCGGGATGAATAATTGGAGTTTTAAGAAAATCTGAAGTCGCACTACCTGTATGAAATCCTATATGAAAAAATTCCTACTAAAGCATACAAATACAAGTGGAATAGGAAAGGGGTTCCGCTCAAGAATTTATCAGAAATGAATCTAATTTTTCGTAGTTTTTCCTTCTTTCTTGCTGTTGCAGATAACGTATCTGATGTGAAATGTAATAATAAATAATATTCTTTCAAAAAATAGCTTATGACAAGCTGAAAGTCAAGATATAAATGTAATTCAAACTGCAAACCATTCACGTGGTATAGAATAAGCATCATTTAAAAAACATTTTATAGAGCCGACAATGACTTGTAGGAAAAAAGTCCAAGCGTGATTAGTTTCATTCTCATAAACGGTGATTGCAACTCATTTTTTAAGAACAGAAGAAAAATCGTGAAATTTAGTTTATAAAAATGTGAATCAATTATAAACTAAATGGTAGAGGAAATGCTAGAAAAAAATCTTTATTGAATGTGAGCATGATTATGTGATTACTTTTAAACAAGAAAGTATGCAGACAGCATGTGTGATTAAAAAATATTGCTTGATGGTTATGCAATACATTGTGTAGGCAAATTTCATTATTTGCACTGTTATTTGCATTTTTACCTTTACAACTCATCAAAATATATTGTGTGACATCATCTACTCTGGCTCAGAATGACGCAATTGTAGGCACTTTTTATTTGACCTGATAGTTGGCTCCTAAGCCACAAATATTTATAATATGCTACTCTTAGGCTATGGCCGACGCTTTGGATGCATTATCTATTAAATCAGGAAAAAAGAAACAAATTGCAGTTGCAGTTAGCAGTAGAAGCCTAATAGTAATTATAATCATCATCATATACGTGACTTTTAATGCACTTTTTTGTGTAATTAAAGTTCATCGTAAACCACCAACGATGACAGGTAATATGAGCTTTGTTTGATTTACTATATTGCTATTTATTATTATGGTTATTACAATAACTTCATACTACCATCATTAACTCAGTACAGGGCTTTCATCTTGTTAGGTGCATTCCCCTGCACTGCGACTGCATTCTGTACCCCTCCATCAACTTAATGTTTCTTCTCTTTAACCGTTTTTTATGCTAAAAGATTTGATGCACGCAAGTGCAATATAATAATTTATAGTAATAAGATGTCTGATATTTTCATTTAAAATCATTTCTTTCCTAGATTTTTTTTCATTTTCTGTAAAAACTCATGGAAATGACATGAAATTTCCGCTTGATGTGGGTTGTATATGAGCAAATATTTTATTTGTTGTTATTTGTTTGCTTGATAAAAAGTTGCTTCTGGGCTTGTTCTAAGAATATTTTATATTTTTTGAATTTTCTGAGTCTTTTCCTGGTTGTATCTTGTATTGTGGTGGTAGAGTAAAATTTCTCATGTCCACTATGAGTTCATTACAGACATGATGAAATGAGCATCCTGCTTGTTCCAATTCAACTTGTCACTCCGACATCGGAAAATGTTCACGATTTCCATTAACTCGATTCACTTTACCTTTTGGACTTATAAGGCTTGCGCTTCCGATTCCGCTCTTTTTCATTTTATTTATTTACTTATTTACTCGCACCGACATAGTGCGATAATAATAAACAGGACAAAAAAACTTTGCACACACATACTAGTTGGTGCTTGTGCTGATACACTGAAGCAACAAGGTTGATGTGTGTAAGTGAATGGACTTCACCTCAGGTAACATTATAATAACGCAGAAGACAACTTGACAGATACATCAACTGTATTTGCTTATTATTCTCCCAAGTCCAAAACTCCTACAATTATAATGTTTCTTTTTAATTTTTATTTATTTCAAGTAGTCTTTTCACAAGCATTGCTCATACCATCACAAATCGCATGCACAGGTATACAAAAGTAATGGTACTTCTCATTGAGGTGATTCAATATAATATTTTGTATGTGACATTGCTACAGAAAGCTAACATTTGCTAAACCTCACTCAAAAGTATTTCTTGACACGTATATGTAACAACCAGTCGCCTTATTTTGAATGATTATTGTTATCAAGCTCACAGACTCACGGAGACGAAAAAAATCTTTGACAGTCGACACGATGACATTGTGATGTATAAAAATAAAAGGTAAATTTAGTGATGCGTCATTTTGTGCATTTTCTAGTCTTAGTCTTGATGCTACTACTAGAACGGATAAAGTTGTCCCATTCACAGCACATAGGTACTATAAAATATGTAGTTATCATGATACAAATTACAGTTAGGACAGCTAAATAGCAAGTCTTGCCTATTGTTAAATGTCCACTAATAAAAAATGCCAAGAAATGTTGATTTCCTCTCAGACGATATTATTAGCAGGGTGTTTGTATATTTGTATGGGCATTCGTAGTTTGCAGGCTACAGTGTTGCATGACAAAGGAAAATGAAATGATCAAATTAAAAGCCATGCGATATGAGAATTGTTTTAAATGTTATCTTGTGATATCAACGATATGCATTTTTGACAGTTGCTTATAATTATCAACGATTTGGTTTGCAAAGTACAGTTTTAAAAATGTTTCTTTATTTTCATAAAATAATGAATTTTTGTTGAGTGTTTTTATTACAGGTAAGCCATCACTATACAATGAATACCTGTCCTATGTGTACCTACTTACATTTTGGTACACATTTCACAGTGATAATATGTGTTCGACCGTAAGAATCGCAAGTGTTTAATATACGCTCTCTCGTCTATTTTTCCATAATGAAAAATGTGTATCACATATTTGCATTTTGCCTCGAGCTCCCAGCCAATTCACATTGAACCCATACATTAAAAATGAGTGCTTTAACATGGGGTAAGGCGATAAACTCTTAGGAATTCACCGTCAAATTTTTATGATGTTTATCGTCACTAATCTGCATATAAATTGACACATGATAAATGTTTGAAAAGATGGTAATAGTGATGATGATCGTTTGGCAGATCTTTCTTGAACATATTTTCTCTCTTCTGTGCATTTAGTGTACCAAGATCGAACGTATGTATGCGAAGTAAGATACTAACATTTTCTGTTTAAATTTGGTATAAAAGGAGTTATGAGTAATGTTAGTAATATGCTTTACACTCTAAACGCTTTAAGAATATGAAAAAATATGTAGATAAGTTCTACGTGTAGCCTTATTTTGCAACTATTTGAATATCTAAATTTGATCCTTGATTCAAGCTTCAAACATTTAAATATTATACATCCAGTAGCGATTTTAACCCCATAACTCCTAGATTTGGACACATGCTAAATCCCAAGATACTTTACTTTGATCTTGAAGTTAATATAAACGACAAGTATGAACGGATCAAAATAATTAGTACAAACTCAAATTACAGAACTGACAACATTATTTGTGTTTTAAATAATCTTTAAATTCCTCGTTTTTACAATTCAAGAAACAATGTATAAATTGACAATATTTAAATAAATTCTATTGTTGAGTGATGTCGGCAAGCTGCAAAAGTTTGTTTATTGGCGTTTTGCCACATGGGAGATTAGTAATAAAAGTTTATATAATATTACTCTTGCAAAAAGTATTCCTAAGGTAGTTTGAAAATTGAAGATGAAGTAGTGACGTAATGTTGCATTAAGCAAACTTTGAAATAGTAATAACAACTATAAAATCTTATAAATATGAAGTAAGAGGTCTATATAAGTGCGGAATCCAGTAAGCGTGAAAAGCATCAAAATAATTTATTATATTATAATATTCACGATTACATATTATGCTTATTAATTTGATCTTCAAGCCACACAGTCATGTGCACACACAAACGGGCTTCTCTAGACATTTATTACCACCGACGTTTTTTGAAAGTATATCGTCTCAGAGGTCAACCCTGATTTATCAGTCTTCGTCTCGAAGCAAAAATATTTTGATTTGATAACAATGTAATGATGTGATGTAAACAATGCCATTATTCTAGTCCATTTTTCGTCCACATGCAATGTTTTACGACTTTCAAATTACAATTGAATCAGCATGTATTTCTCCATTTGATGGGAAATACCACTAATACAGAGGATGACTGATGACTGCTAACTGTCTAAAGCTACATTCTGCATCCAATTGTTAAACAAATCATGCCCGGTTTCATGTAACAAGTATATTATTATTGTATTTTTCTGGAATTCAAATTTTGAAACCAGGACCATTCGTAAATACTGAAATAAAGAATATTACATTATATTGATATTATTCTGTGCCAGAATATGAGAAAAGAATTGTTTTGTCGGCGCGTTCTGATTATTTATGACAAGTAAAAGCAAGTTGGTAGGTATGCACATCACAGTCACAATGAAAATGCAGCATGAATTACACAATCTTTTAGAAGCAGCGCAGCGCAGCAGCGTGTGGTTTTATAGTTCAGTTTTGTATGTACTCGATCTTATGGAGTGGTTGGTGCAAAGTGAGACCGGCCGACCGACCGGGTCGCTCTGTCAGTTGGTCCGTTGGACGATTACAGCAGAAAAATCTAGTTATATAGGTATGTTGCATCAACGGTGTGTTGGTGGTGAAGAAAAAATACAAATGCCAATGCCACTTCATTTCAGCTTTGCTCATTTGGTGGTCATACATGTATCTGTGGCGGCTATGTGCGAGAAAACAAGTGTTCCTTCCGGATCATGTTTTGTGGAATAAAAAAATTAACCATGGGCTTTCATGTAAAATGAGCATAATATATACATATCGACTGCTTTGTCATATACGAACTATAATTTGTTTGTAAATCAAGATTAAAAAATTGACTGTATAACCCTTTCTATTAAAGTCAAATGTTTGTAAACTTCTTGTTATAAAATGAAGGTTTTTCAATGTCGTCGTTGTATATTATTTAGATTTTATTTAACAATCATAACAATAATATTTCTTGAAAAATAAGGAGTACATGAAATAGAATGTGGATACAAATTATAGGCAACGTCTTTGTCGTCATCATAAATATTAACAGTATATAGTTAGGTAGTTGAGTTAACGGATATGCTCTTTCAAGAACCAAGTACAAGAAGTACAACACAAGAACTCACACATAATAATATTCACTTCACAAACATAATATGTAGGTAAGCATGGTATGTAATGTGAGCGAACTCATGTAAATAAGTAGCTTTGACAAATTAGGAGTTGTCGTGTCAGATTTATAATCCAATGAGCGCTCTCACTGGGAGGCACTCGTCTTCTACTGATCTACACTCGACTCAATTCATTATACTTATTATTTTATTACAAACTGTCACAACGTAGAATGACTTTATGACGAGGTAATAAATCTCGCCTTCTTTCAGAGATTTTGTTTCGATTTTTTCCGAGTTCAAAACTAACAGCCGCTTTGCATGTCTCAAGTCCCAAGAAAAGGGACAGCCAAAATATAGTATCACATCATTGTTAGATTTCAAGAAATTGAGTGTAGAGAAGGGAGAGGGGCTACGTGAAAAACAAGTTATGGCTTTCTCTATTTTTGGTATTAACATATTCCGGAGTCCAGTTCACTTTTTATGACACAGGACATTGTGGATTTAGGGAAGTTTGGAGAAGCAAAACGTAATTCCGTTCATTAAGACGCTATCTAATTGACACAAACTCATCAGCATCATTATTTTCATGAAAGGAAGTTTGTGGTTAGTTAAAGAGAACAGTGAAGGCGCAGACAAGTGGAACTGTTATATATGCTGCTTGAATGACGAAGAAAGGCTAAAATAAAGAATCTAACTTTATGTTAAGTATGAGGCATTTCATTCGTATGTATACTCATGTTGTATATATGCACATAGGCATGCATTTTTTACTAAATCTAGGAATTTTACAATACGGTTGTATTTAAGATTTAGAAAATATTTATGTTTGAAAATTTTACAAGCATTTCTGATTCGACCACACATATTTACATCACAATTGGTTAGGAACAAGCTAAAAACACTTGCTTCTGCCGAGTTCTATGAAAAATTCTTTACAAATATGATCACGATTTTATTTTCCCTCTATGCCACAATCATTTTTCATAAAAAAGGACAACATCAGAGCTGATAGAGGAACATCGTTTAGCAGAAAATGTTACCTATTACGTTATACTTATATTATGTTAAATTATGTGTGATGAGCTAAAACGTTGGGATGTGAGATTTGTTGTTGAATTCACAAGATTGAAGTTTGACTGATTGTTTGCGTGCACTTTTGATAATGTTTGTCTGGTTTTTACATGATTTTAATGTGCTTACATATAAAACTACAAGACTGAGCTATGCGTTGTACATTTTATGCCACGTGGGAGGTTTTTACAGATTACTCAAACCTTTGATGAAGGTGTGTCAAAACATGTCCAGATTTCGCCTGGCACGATCAACAATTGATGATGAGCTTTCAAAGAAAAAATATTGAAAGAAAACTTCCGTAATATACAAAACGATATTTTGTTGTTGATTCGGAGTATATAGGAGAATATGATGAACTATTGGAAGGGACCGTTGGTGCTCAGCATAGGGTACCTCACCTACCACCATGCCATTCTTGCATACAAGACAGCTTGGTGGATACTATTGATCCGTGAAACGAAGATGCGTTGCCCTACATGAGTTCAAGCTCCAAGTGTCTGAAAATCATTAAAAGATACCCACATCACTCAGCAATTCGTGTGACGCAAAAAAGGATCTTTCAAAATTCTCGGGAGGATTCATTCATCAGGGCTTGTTTCTTGACTTGGATCGTTCTGCGTGTGCCGTTTGGTATGTGTGGGTTCATTCATGAAACCAACAAGGCAACGTTGTTGAGTTCCTTGACCAATTGAGAAATGTTTGCGTGAAAAAATCAAAGTTGAGGCTTATTAATGATTATTGTCATCTCAAATTTTATGGGATGGTTTCTACCCATAGAGTTCATCAATAATACTGTTGTAATTTCAAATGATCATCTTGCAGGGTTCACAAAATAAGTATGTTTTCGAGTTTCTTATCTTACATTCATGTATGCATAATAGGTATGCAGGTACGTTTGAAGCCAAAGCAAATTAAAGCTAGTTGCGATGAAATCAATGTAGGTAAATAAAATTTTGCATAGAAGTAGAACATGGGCTAGTCTAGTATTGTGAGCTCGGAATTGGATTCCATAAGTGCTTGGGTATTGAATTTTACATTCATCACAATATTATACAATCAAGTAAGTTTTGTACACTTATCTAAAAATTATTTAAATTAATATCTCCACTCGAAACACAATGCAAACTATTCTGACAAGACAATATCAAACATATATTTAGATGTATGCAGTTAGATTTTTTAACGGTTCTCGTCTCCGTCTGTTTGAAGTACAGCTTGGCTAGAATAAATAAATAATCGTAAATTGAATCAGACATAATATCGAAATACGAAAGGTGACTAAAGTTCACATTTCTGTTAATTCAGTGCCATGACTGTTTGATATAACAATATCAACTTATCACACATCGTTATTTAAGGTAAGGTACGTACTGTGAAGTAGTAGTATTAATTCTGCATTATATCTTTAAGGAACATAAGCAGATACTAGAGAACGTAATCGGAGAGGAGGAAAAGTGGAAGAAAATTCTTCATGGCACGCGACTCCCTGCAGTGGTCAAATATTGTGCGATATCATTAGTCATCTCAGCACGATTCGCTGTTGAGAGAACGGATAAAAATATACCCAAGATTAAGCTAAATATCAAATGGCCATTTTAAATTGAATCAAACCATAACGAAAAAGTACAGTTTCAATTACATATACTACTCCATTATTGCTCTAAAAAGTAGAAAATCGTTATAAAAATAAGCGTTACACAAGTACACTGAAATACAATCTGAATTCCAACAAACCATTTCATAAGTCCCGAAAATTAGTACCATGTTATCTTGAAATTCTTTCACAATGCACAAAAATAATTCAATTTCGAGTTATTGAATGCATACATCAAATGTAAACTATTTTCTATGAGTCGGCGAAAAATAATGTTTCGTGTCAAGCACTCATCTCGTTGACGCTGTTTAGCCAGTATTTAAAAGGCATGCATATGAGTTTTTAAAACTGCCGCAAAGAACACGTATTATAACCATGTAATGAGTCAAGCAGTGTTCTCTGTCGACCCTCCTGATTATTTATGACCAACAAGAGAAGGCTTTCATTTTAGAGAGGAGTTTATGTGGGTGGATATCTCAATAAAGGCAAGCTTTAATATGCTGATACTCATGATAAATATGTCTGAAACGTGCGCATGCATCACATCATCTCAGGAAACAGTCGTCGCAGCCTTTACTCGGCAATGTAATGGCAGACCTACTTCTAACATCATCATTATATTCATAATGATAATTTTTGAAACTTAAAATTTTTATGGGCTCACAAAAAAGGAGGCTGAACTCAAAAGGGGCAATTCTTTAAATATGGGCTGTACCTAATTACTTCAAATTAAAATTTTTAAGAATGAAAGACTTGGTTACTTGGTATAAAGACAATGAGATAGATTCAAGGCACGACATCGTATTATTTTTAAATGTAGCTAACTGCCTTTTACACTTCCTACCTAGCAGAGTAAAAGGATAAAAATACTTTTCCGATGGAGAATTGAATTTTTTGCTGCTGTGCCCATCTAGGTTAAACTCAGACATTTTTTAAGCTTAGCGAAATAAGTAAAAATGTTAATAACATTTGGAATTTTTATCTTGCCTTGAATGTAAATTTTAAAATGCATAGTAAAGACGAGGGGTATAAAATATTTAGAGCTGCAGTTTTGTCTATTCCAAGTAATTTCATAAAACGCTTACCGTGAATACTGAATTTTTAAATTCCTTAAATTAAAATCACAAACCAAGGATTGTTGGGAAAAGATGGGAAACCTTACAAGAATGGCAATGAGTATACGCATGGCATAATAAAACCAGGAAATGTGCTTTTAAAAGAAAGTTAAAATCGCTTTTAATATATTATATTTTTATTTCAAAGATATTAGCCTTTTCCATTAAATTTTATTCACCATTCGCTTCCCTTTTACGGTTTATCTAATGTAATTAAATCGAAAAAAAAATGGAACGTCAGTTTTCATAGATTTTTTAAAAAGGTCCTTTACTGCATAATGCTTATGCGGATATATACCAACTTCGGGGGAGCTGGGAACGAGTTAAATTGGAGACACAAAACCTGGATATATGTGATACTTTATACGATGATGATGAAAGAATTTAATATTATTATATGGACGCACTAGCAAAAGGAAGCTCCCATCAGTTTGGTCATCATCATCGTAAACCCGAAACAAGTTATATCCGGTCACTATAAAAGCCAGTGCTAAAACTTATATGCCAATGTTTAGTTATAAGTTATATAAATGCCTACATACTACATATAATATATTATGTATGATAAGTTGGTGTACACTTTAAGCGAGCCTTTTTCTGGCCATCATCAACCAACATCATATGATACCAGTAAAAATCTACACTATCCGTTTTCATTTTTTAAAAGAAGGTTATGAATGAGCTCGGTCAGGTTCTAATCTATCTTCCTCAATCAAGAAAAGAGTCAACCCGACCTGGCCTCATCATGTTCCCTTTTACACACCTCTTCTCTCTTTTCCTTTCCCTTTTTTGCTACACCACAAAAATCAACTATTACTTACCACGAATTGACCAGTTTCTTCAACCTTCAACCATATTTTCTAAATAAAAATTCACTTCCAGAATGACTGGATGATATTTCTTGACTGAAAGATATGAGCATACACATAGCATCAATTATCTGGTTCATTGCTGTTGCTGTATAAAGCGGTGGTAGAGTGTGGTGCTGGGAAATCATTTGATCATCTTTGTATGATGTTTTGACCACTGCTCATCGTAAAACAACATTAAAAGCTAACATCCTCCCTCTCTTGCAATGTGAGACAGCTAGACAGAAAAAGCCGATGGTTTATGTTATTATGGTAGCTGTAAAAGTGGTGGTAGTGATGATAAAAAACAAACTGACCCTTGGCATACTTATGGCCAGGATGGACCATTTAACGCACACAAGGAAAATTTATGTGGGTAAAGGTAATATAATATTCTTCCTTTCCCCCATCACATATAAATATGTCGGGTGCTTGGTTCTACACAGTTAAATTATGTATCCATTCATCTTACATCCGACAGGCTCAGCCTGCCCTTGCACTCCCTTTTCACGTCAACTTTACGGCTATTTTTACCACATTTTCAAAAATAATTGCTTTAACAATGCATTTTAAACTGGACATTATTATTTTTCTCAAAAATAATATTGGAATAGATTGTGTGTTAATTGCATCAACAGCAAAGAAACAGTGAAAGCTTGAACAATGCAGTGAGAAGTATTTAATCATCATTATCATCATCATCGTTTATCTACACAAGTGTAGTATTATGTACATTTGTACAAGTACAAGATGTAGATCTGCATCTTGCAACTGCCGGCGTACAACTGTGGATTGCATGGACGATGAAAATGATCTGTATCTTCATGAAGCTCAGAAACAGCAAAAGGCTTGAAGTAGAGTTTACAGTGTAAAAACGAACAGTGAGCAGAATAGAGCAGCTGTATTATGTGGCTCTCTCTGGTCTCTGCTGAGAGTTGCGGTGCGGTAGTAGAGTGCAATATTACTTCACAGTGTTCTCATATCGCAATCGCAACATAACATAAAATATTATCAAAACTTACAGCAAGGTATACTAGGAGGCAGGTCGAGTTGCGCGTGAAATAAGCCAACCCATCGGCGGGAATGCAATGGTCCGCCCTGTACTTCATTGGTTAAGTAATGTTTCAACACAGACACACATCACACAAGTGAAAAGATGAACAGTATAGAACACTGCATCAGAATAAACTATTCTACACAAACAGACCAGACCGAAAGAGTCCTGTCTTAATGGAACTCTCGGCATGATCTCATCATCGCATCATCATCTCATCATGAAAAAATCATAGAGTGTACTGCACTGCATTGCTAAAAACTTGACTTCACATAGCTAGATGCCAAAGGAATTGGTAGGCACATACATAGATAATTCATACAGAAGAAAGTGCAAAACTTAAGGAACATGTGGGCATGCATAGTCCTCTACTCCTTTCCTTCGTCTACTCATACTTTTACATTTTCGTTCTAGAAAGGAAGTGGGAGCTACAGAGAAGGAAAAAAATCATGATGAAATTACTAGGTACATACAAAAGTACTCATCTTTAAGCTTATGATAAGGATAACGCTTCCATTGCACAGATGTGCAAGCAGAGAAAAATCGAGGAAGATGAGAGTTCCAGCTATCTTATCAACCGTAAACTGTGCATTGAGAGCCTACATATATGTCTAGTGAAATTCAGCACGTATGATTCTATTCCAAATGAGACTGTGTGTTATCTATTTGCAATGCGAATTTTCCCATACATCCAAACGTACTTGCTATAGATTTGTTGTTTCTATTTATTTTTGTTTTGTTTCTATTTTTTAATCTTATCTGCCGTACTACAGCTATGTACATTTTTATATTGAAAGGAAGACGAGTTTTTTGGAATTCTGTGTTAGTTAAATTGTATCTCAATATACCCATGAAACTCAAACGTAATATTAGGCATCCGTACTTGTGTTTGCGTTTCCTCACTGTTCCTCTTGAATCTTTCATGCTCTTTTCCTGCCTTTGCATTTTTCGGTACGATTATTGTATTTTTGTATTGCTTGCTTACTGAGCTGTGCAATTGCAGTGTTCAAACTACAAAACTGGCCACAACTCCAAAAGTGTTCGGTCGGTCTGACTCCGTTCCATGCTAAACTTGCATTTTACGTCCTAGCACATACAACAATCCGTTTGCTCTCCTCAAGACGAACGAATTAAACGTAAACCTCTCTCTGGTCTTTCTGGTCAGCAACCAAAGGAATTGGAAACTGAACGAAAGGTGTGATACGTACACTTTGTCTAGGTACATTGTATTGTATTTGATACGTAGTATGTAACTTTATTCGCTTTTTTATATTTCATATCATTTTACACACAGACAAACATCACCAAAGTCAGCTCTTTAGCTTTCTGCTGCTGGCTCGTGAAAACAAAAAACAACTTTTTGTACTTTAACTCACCTTTAAGCGTACTACCTACCATGTACTATTACATCAAGTAATACATCTGACTTGTGCTTTTCGTCTGCTGGCTCATTCCTCTTTACCAGCCACCAACAGAACAAAGCATAAACGGCTGCAGCATCACTTTTCAAAAACATCACACACACTCACTTGCTTGGTGCATGTGGAACTGTGTGAAACTGACAAGTTGCCTGTGTTGCTTATCAGTGTGTATGGTTGCGTTTTGTGTGTGAGCAATTGAGAATGCATGGACATTACTCGTTTTTTATCGGTTTTAGCGAAAAACAAACAAAAATAGAAACAATTCCCGAATTAAAAAATATTGTCTATACACAAAATGCAGATGGCGACCTTAATTTAATTTAAAAAGGAAGTGAAAGCTGTTTACATTTAACACTCACAGATATCAACGTGCAGTTTCTGTTTTCAGTTCAAGAGATTTGTGCATGAAAAATTCTTTTTATTCGAATGAATTTTCTGTACATGTGCAGTTGTACAGTGTACTATGCCAGAATTGGAATAATCTCAACTTTGTGCACATTTGCATTTCAAGATACTTGCAAACATTATACATTCCTTCATGGACATTTGAACACCGGTAGCATTTAAGCCTATCAAATTAGCTGAATAGCCTCTGGGGATTACAGCAAGAGTTCAGATGAGAGAGGATGAGAAAATATGTCATTGAAATAAACAAGTAGTTAAAAAAGTGGGAATTATGTGGCATTAAATACTATTCTTCTGATAATGTATTGATTCTTGATTTCATATATAAACTGAACTGGTCAGTCAGTGGTCAGTCATCAATGCAACTATAATCTCTCAAAGGAATTCCTCCAAATATATCGATTGATCATCTTTTAAGATTGTGACTGTGAGCATCTTTTCCATGCAATAAACTGACTTTTCATCCTACATCACAAACTATTAAACAGCAGCTTACTCTCCACAAAACTACAAACTTGTGAACAACAGGGAGAAGTTGTTAACCAACAAAAATGTGTTATTCTATTCATCACAACCTCCTTAATAACCTGATTGAGAAACTCCTTTAATCGGATTTATTAACTAAATAAATAATCCATTAAAAGGCAACTATTGTGAATTCAATAGCGAAATAAATTACCTGTTTCATTTGAACTTGAAATCTGATTACGCATTCAGTTTCAGTGCAGTGCGAATAGTGCAGCCCTCACACCATTTCAGAGTGCCACATGAAAGGGAAATGGGCACGTAAAATGTACACATTTCCTAGAATTTTTGAAGGTTAATCCAGAAAAAAACCTGTCAATTTCACACAGAAAAAAATACTTTAGTAAAGTGCGTGTAGATATGTGACTATAATGTGATTATTCTACTAATAAAAAAATTTAGTTGAAAACTGCATTTTTTACGCAGTATATGGATGAATATTTTATATGTATTATTATACCCCATTTCTCTCATTCTCTTGAAAATCATCACCAAGAACATCCACATTATACTCTCACCAACATCCATATAAGCCATTGTGTGTACGTGAACACAATCTGATTGACTTTAACGTGACAAGGGTTTCATATTCGCTCAAGTTTCTTCTCCAGTTTAGTTTAGTTTCTGATCACCGTCTTTTCTATGTTTGTTTCTGTGCGTGGTGGTGGGTGCACACGTTCTCAGCAGCATTGTCGAAAGTGAGTAAAAGAAAATCATGCCAAAGTGCACCAGCAGCACTACTACTACTATTGCTGGTGGTGGTGGTACTGTTTCTGTTGTTGATAGTAGGAGGACAAACTCTATTTCTGTGCCATTGCAGCTGCTGATGACGAAGACGATAGAAGTATAATATGCAGCGGTAGTAGCATTGAACCAGCTTCAACTTCTTCTTCTTCCTCACTTTTTGGGTCGTGCTTCCTATTGATATTCTACCAATGACTCAAGTTTATCATTGAGGGATTTATCCCCCTGAAAAAATACTTGTTGTTTGGAAAACCACACGCTTTTTACAAACACACACGTACATACAGTTACTTATTCCATACTGCGTACACGTTCAAATATAGAGCATCATCAACAGAAGCCAAAAGGAAAAAAGTTAGTAAAAGCGATTCATTTTGGAAAGGCACTTTTTAAGGATAAGGCGCAAAACTAAACTAAAAACTAGAATGAAAGTCAGGAAGGGAAAGTAAAAAAATACCAAGTTGCAAGTTTTTGTTGTGTATGCAAAAGGGAAAAGAACAGTGAAAATTCTCCATGAGTTGCAGAGAGGACCTAAAGAACTGCATTAAAGCTACTTGATAATTCTGTCAGTGCCAAAGTTGAATGAATGGAATACTGAATTATGTACTATGAGTAGAAGGAACTGACCTAGGGAATTTTGACAATTGTTTTTCCGTACACATACACATTTACAATTGTAGTGGTAACACAGCTGAACTGTGAAAAAGTGAACTTATAAATATACTTTTCTAAACAAAGTATACTCTCATTGCGTGACTGGATTATTCTGCAAAAAAGTAGTGTTTTTGGTGTTTCAGTTTTGTTGGGTGCATGTGAGAAAAATAGACGGACAAGTGTATATGGTGAACCGTATTGTATTTATATATGTTTAAAAAACTCTATTATTTTATTGGCAGATTCCTTATAATAAAGTACTAGGACATTTGACATTTGTTGCTTTATTTACAAATAAATGGTGACTTTATGCGCTAAGCAAAAAATCTTGCTCGGCCGGTCTACCAGTTCTGTCATAAAAGAAGCAGACACACATGCAAACCTATTTATGACCGTACTACTATCAAAAGTTTTATAAAATAACAAGGAGAAGAATAATAATCCCAATTCCTTTCCTTATCTGCCATTGCATTTACTGATCATTTGTACTGATTACAAAGTTTGGAATCTCAGTAGCTAAAACTTTTGATTCATAGTTTCAAAATAACAATACCTAATAATAAAATTGATTTCGCATCTGGATTTGAAAAAGGGAAAAAGCAATATAACAATATTGATTGTGTCACGTTTTCTATCGCTGAATTAAAAAACTCCTATCATCTCCCTCCTTCGTCTTGCTGTATACTCTACAATTGTTTGTAAAATGAATAGCTTCTGCAGATATTTATTTTTATCTGTAGATATGATCTATTAAAAATATCGAATGAAGTCAGTAGCTAACAATCTTAGCTTATATCTTTGTTAGTTGATTTTTCTTTGCTACTTTTTTTGCTCTCCAAAAACAACACATACAAACAACACTCGACTCCTATTTGTTAACAGGGAATGAACACGAAGATCAATTTCATGACTTACTCAGCCTAGATAAAAGCTGATAGAAACAATACAAAATAGAAGAGAGTGGCCAAAGACGACCACTTACGTTTGAGATTTATTTTTGAAACGTGATATGCCAAGTGCAAACCTATCGTTTACGAGCTGAAGATTTTCAACTAGCAGCAGCATTTCAGCATTGCGATCATTTTTCAAGTGATTATCACCGAATGATTTGTTTCTTTGCTGATGAACTAAGAATCCATTTTCATTAAGCGATCAATAATTTAGCTCACAGTCTCATTGTCTTCGTCGTGACTCGAAACCAATCTAATAGTTCTTGAGTTAATAAGCGTCCGTTATATTTACATCACCAAAAAATAATCATCATGATAACAATCCTCTCAGCTTAGAAATCAGAGTCAAGTTGTCTTGCTGCTAAATGAAAAGCCGAGTCGTCTCCTTCAATCTCTTTTCTCTGACATTATTACAATGATTATGATTATTGAAGCCTTTTGCGGTAAACAAGAACAGAAGAGGAGAAATTTTCTAGCGCGATTTGTAATATTGTTATGATGATCATCTACCACATCATCACTCCTCCCAGAGAAAATGTTTTTGTACTCACTTCCGTTTACATGGACTAACACTATTCTGTGAAGACATTCATTTTTGGCAAGAAACAACATTGCATTTTTGCGTTAAAGTTAAAATACAACTGAACTGACGACAATTTCGATGTTGTAATTCTCCTTAAACGCAAAACAGTTGGTCACTCTAATACAAACAGACTTTAAGTCGGGAGTTTTTTGTGTACTTATAAAGCTAAAAAATATTGACAGATTTATGGAGTAAATGACTTTTGGTGTGCAATACCAATAATCATCATGATCATTAGTTTTGAGAAAACATAAGACGGGGAAAACCTTGCGTTACTTTTTACCTCTTACCCATCATTATCATTGCCATCGTCCGCAGAGTAGTAAAACACAATATACAGCAACCTTCTCAATTATCATAAAGCCGACAGGTCAAAACAACGCAAACAACAACATAATATCATATTGCATTGTGTTTGCAATAATATAACAAGATGATGAGCACCGCCTAAATCTCAACTCAACTTTAAAATAAGTGGAAATTGTGACACAGCTACAAAACAACAAAGGCAGTTTCAACGAAGGGAGCTGAAAAAACAGAGTCTGAACTTTTCCGTCTTCCATACACCCCCGAAAATTGGAATTTTTCGTACAATTTCCAGTATTCTCTATCATCGTTATCATTATAACAATTTTGTTATGATTAACTTTACAGGTTACAAGTTAGATTTTTTTGAAGCAAGAGAAATAGAATTAGGTATATAGTAGATTCTCTTCGAGTATAACAATAAGCATTGTTAAACGTTTGGCTCATTGCTAGTGAGTCAGTTTTAAAACACAAAAGGTAGCACTTTTCGTAACAAAAATATTGTGAAGATGATGGGACCAGGAGACGGCTACCCTGGGCATGTACATGCTGCCCATCATCATCCCTCACATCACCCCATGCCAATGGATCTTCACGTTCCACAGGGATTCCCGTATTACAGGTAAACATTGTCCTTTTTTCAATTCTTACAAGTCAATACTATAACTTTACTCGAGATTCAGATCATTCATTCATAAAACGCTTACTCTTTCACTTTACTCATCTATTGAACAATTTTGTGCTCACCCCTTATAATTTTAATTTCACTGAACCGATTTAAAAATACATTTATCCAAATTTAAACAGAAAAAACAGCATATTGTCTCCATACAACATTTACAATATCACAGTGCAATACCGATCATTAGCAAACTTTTCGATAATTTATTATTATTAATACAAAAAACATCGATGAATGATTTGAAATGTGTCAATAGAAAAGTAATCCGTATTTATGACCGCTTATGACCGGTGCGTATGTCTCCCATCATGATCTTTTTTCAACACGGAGTAGCCCTCATTCTTTTTTGCAGATACTGATTTTTGAACTTTCAATGTCCGAAACATATAATATATTTAGATATATGTAAATCTCCGTGAGATCATTATACTCTTCAATTCTGAAATTATTCCGAAATTGCCCCTCTCTTCCTCCCCGAGCCTTTTAGTTCCTAAAAGAAAACATTTTGATTATAATTTTTGTCTTAATTCCTTTACAATGATACTCCTTAATTCTTTTATAGAGCAAAGCTACAGTGTATTCACAGCTATAATATATTTTTCTTTACTACATGATATTTATGTGCTCTATTTTTCTGGGTGGTGAATACTACATTGAATTTATGCAGAAAGAAAAAATAAAAGCCAGCAGCAGAAGACTTATTACGTTAGACCACAAGACAAAATTGAAGTGTATTGGGTTGCAACAGTTTTTAAAAAAGCTGTCAGACATTCATAATAGAGATGCATTGACAAGAGCAAGTAAAGTTCCATGGAGGAAAAAACCGCAATCGACAAGAGTAGTTTTTATCGTTAATGCTCAAACCGCAATTTGAAAACCACGTGAAATGGGTTTCAAGGTGGTTCGTAAGAGGAAAGGCAAAAATACTAGGATTTTGTCTGCATATGCCGATAACGCTTTATAGTTTACCTTATTTCAGTTCATACGTACTACAGGTACGTAAAAACAGACCCACTGTAGTTTTTGTTTGGAAACATTATTGGAAAAAAGGGTTTTACTGTTTTGTTCAGTCAAGTTCAACCAACTAACAACGAGCCTGTAGCCCATAACAAAGAAAACGTCTGAATGCACAAGGTGTATAAAAAGGAACTAGAAGCCTGAAACAGGATTACACTATTTTTCTTATAAAACGTAATATGCTTTGAAAATTCTCTTTTCTTTCCACACACTTTTTGTGAAATAAAGCTCCATGTCAGAACTTACGTACCATTTCATTTTTGAGGCGGAAAACGGGCGGTTCGTTGATGCATTGAAATGCATTATCGCATTTTATATGTTTGAAACGAAAGAACGGTACAGTCAAAGCGCTCTTAATCTTCCACATAATCTAAAAGAAATTAAGATATTCATTGAGTTGAGTAAAGAAAGGAGGAAAATGTCTTGCTGTAGAGGATTTTGACAATTTTAATAAATTTATGTAAGCCGATTAGATAATAAAATAAAAAACCTCTACCATTTTTTGTGTTGTTTTCGCGTTTCACTCTTTTCCCTTTTGTTTGGATTTTAGAATAAAAAGTTTCCCTTTGAAAAGTAATAACATTGTTTACACATTCGTTTGAGGGCCGTTCTGTGGGAGGTTTGAACTAATAATTTGTTAAAATAAGCTACACAACTACCGATCACGGACCCAAAAGTTTTACACAAATGAAAAGGCTTATTCTATTAAATGTGCGTGGTAAAAATGAAGATTTATGTTATTTTTTATTATTTACGCATAAGCAAGCCATACGGAATATATATTGTTCTTTCATTTGTGGTTTGAGAAAAAGAAAAATGCGAGGAATATTATGTCCTGGTATTATGACTTAATTACTTAGATTACTTGAACCAAATCTATCTGGATTTTGTTTTCCTGTGCTATGTGGTATTATTCTGAAAAAAGGAAGTTTACGTTTAGAAACTGAAAATAAAAGTAAGAATTTGAATAATAAATTATGGTTTGGTTTTGAAAAAGATGATGATGAAGGTCAGAGATATACACAGTTTCCGATTAAGCCTAAAGCTATATATGTGTACCTACCTATAAGGTAGATAAAACCACAAAAACCCACATTGAGTTTATGCGTTCCTATAATTAAGAGATAAAACTGCCAAGCTGACCAATAACAATGTGTTGTCCTTGTGTCTTCCTGTTGAAACAGTGCATGAAGTGAAGAGTCTGAAAATAAGACACTGCCAGTTCGAATCTCTTCATCCGCATGGACGATAATAATATGTAATTAGTCGATTTAGATTTAACCATCTCGCCCCAACACTAAATGGAACCCGATTTTACAATATTATGATGATGGAAATATGCATAAGAAAATGAAAAGCATATAATATAATCACATAAAAATCCTCAGTATTAGACTTTAGACTAGACAATATGATGTTCGAAAGTCTGTCGCCTTCTCATCTTTATAGTTTATCCCTTTTCCTCCAAAATCAAGTTTGTCAAGAAGATAAAAGAATTTTACAGTCCATTTACTCCATCGCGAAGCAGTAGGGAGGGATGGAAAACAATTTCGAGCATATGAGTCAAAGTCGTTACTTGCACTTGTACAGTGTACGACAATAGAGTAAGGAAGACACCTCATTCATCGGGTACCAAGAGGAAGAAGGATATTTAAATGAAACGGATCTTTCTCTCTTTCTATCTTGTGTAGTGAAAATAGTAATTTTAATAATAATAATAACAAAGGAGTAATCCATCCGTGATGCATATCATTATACTTATCCAGAGAGCTAAGCAGATGTGACGCAAAGAGTTATTTTATTGTACAGTAGAATAGGCTGCCTCGGATGTAATGTATATCCGCTCGCTTCCAGTTAGATCCTTCCTTTGCTGCAATAAAATCATATACTCAATAAGAGAATCGATGGATCCTCGTTTTAAATGTAATTTTTTGTTCACATACCTTTACTTTCAACAGTATAATGAAGTAATATGTCGAACAATAGGAACTTATTTTGTTGTTGAGAATATTTTCCGTTTCTGTTGGTGTAGAACCGCGATCGTTCAACCCAAAACTTTGTAAAGGCATTATAAAAATTACCTTTTATGTATTATTGTTTTTTTTCTTCCTCTATATCAAAAGTTGAACCGAATTTAAAAACCTTTACCTGCCTATGTGCATATTTACATAACAGATTAAAAATGTATTTTAAACGTATCATGTGTGTAGATCAGAAAAAATGAAATAGAGTAATAATGTGTATGAGTGTGGACGCAAGTAAAAAAAGAATATTGATGAGACATTAGACCTTTATTGTTATAGATCCAGTTGCAACAACAGGCAAAGATCAAAATATACAATTGCAGTTGCTGTTATTATTGCTTTTGATGATTTTTATATTTCGATGCACTGTACTAAATACGATTGGTGCTACTGTCAATGACGCGTAAATAGTTGGGAAGCTTAAGGAAAGTGCAACCGAGAAAAGTAACCTGACTTTTTGGTATGATCATTATATAACTTTAGTTCAGTGTAAGTTTATTATATTGACGACGCGGTGTGATGTGTGATTCAGCTGCTGCATCTCTTGTTTTTTGTTTGTAAAGGTGATTAATAAATATTACTCTTTGACTTGTCGTCAGGTATTAAAATCATCGCTTCTTGTTCAGTGGATGGATTATGACTGCATGCAGACGAGGTTATAACGTTTGTGAAGCCTTATGCTTAAGTTTGATGTGGTTGTCTAAGAAGAGAAAAAAGAAGTGCCGACTATTGTAATGGCCTGATATAAAAAAAGAGAATAAAACGAAAAGAAGCCTTCATCTAGATCTTGTTTCCGATTGAAGATATTGAATGTCACTGCATGAGTTGAGATTATCGTGGGGATGATAAAAATTCTGCTGCTAGTAGTGGCAGTAATAATGACACGAGGAAAAAAGTAAAATAGATATAGATATGCCATCCCAGAGACAATTTACATTATATTTAAATAAAAAAGTCAGCAGTAGTGCCATGCTACTCAGATCATTGTTTGATATGTGGCTTTGCTGATGTCTGAATGTCTGATACTTTCTTTAAAGATCAAACCAAGGAAAGTCAAAGTAAGCAAATTACATTATATCCAGCAAACAATGCTACTGGACTGCGTGATTACATTTTATGCAACAACTGAGTTGAGAGAGCGGATGAACTGGAACATCAAACAGATTATAGGTTAGGAAGCAGTTGCTTGTAGAATCCAATTTTTGTGTTGCGTGGAATGGCACTACCGTCACTTCTTTAAAATATTACCGCTTTGGCCTCTTCTACCTAGTCAAAGTCAGCCTATAGTAATAATCCACCAAATTTTACCCTACGAACTAATCAAATTCAAGTTCAGTAGCTAAATCACATATCTTATTCTTTCTGTAAACCACTTCTGTTCTTTGATCATGCCAAACAAAACTGGATCAATTTAATTTGATTTTCAATCGTGTTGAAATAAACTATCTAATTTAATGATGCTCCCTCCAGCTTAAGATTCCCACTCAATTTTCCAACAAAATTATTTGCAATCCCATCATATCAACATTTCATTCCGTATCTCTACAAACGAGGAGATAATAAAATTTTCTTATCAAGTTTAGTTTATCATCTTGTAGGCCTCGGTGTTATAACGCTCATAGCTCCTTGTTAGCTACTGTTCAATGCTCAATTGCTTTTTTGAAATATTTGTGTACTCAAGTAGCACAGGATGCCTTTCTACAATTAAATTTAAATAATAATAAAATCTTGTGTGTGAGAGAGGTTTATTGCAAAGCAAAGCGCCAAGTAAATCTATAAAAGGCAAAAAGGATAAGATTGGATAAACATGTCAAAATCATCACCCAATCACACGGTTAGTTCAGCCAAAGCATATCATGAAAACACATTTTGGATCGATCGTAGTTTTATGCAAAGGTAAAACCAACAACCAACAACGCATAGGCATCCTGCTATATGTCAATCATTAAAATTTGGTTATCTTAAGTTAACTTAAATTCTTCCCCTTATCAAACAAATTCCACCGAACGAAAAGTCCTTTAAACAGTAAACAGTCTTATCGTTCAGCTCAACTGCAACAAAAATTATTTTTTGAAAAACTATTCATCGCCCACATTCTCTTTTTTCTTAGACATAAAAGAGCATGACCCGAACCGAAAGGCTAGTAACGACAAAGTAATTGACCTTTAAATCATCAATATACTACGTTTAAACAAACAAAAAATATCGAAATCGATAATAAAAACTTCTTTCATAACAAAAACAGGATTCGTTCCGTCATCAACATAATCTGTGCTCATGTTCTACGTGCCCGTAAATTGCAAACATTATTTTCTTTTTATTTATCACTTTTGAAATTATTATTGCTTCTTATCTTACGAGGGGAAATTTATAGGATTCTTGCTGAAAACTGTTACATACTTTTATTCTACCCTTTCCTGTCCACCCATTTGACTCGACCTATCAGATTAGGAAATTAAATTTTAATTGCATCATCATGTTACTACTCATGCTCAGCAAAAAAATCTAATTTTTATATATTTTTTATCGTACAATATTTGTAATATAATATTTTCTGACTGCCTCTTTGACTATCGTAATAATAATAATGTGAATGCGTAATCGTGCTTTTCTCTGTGTGGATTCATAATATATATGGTGGATGTTGGGAATTAAGTAAATGGAATGTGTTTTAATTTAATTGCAACTACCTGAGCAGCCATACACACAACCATAAAGATAAAAAAATTGTACATAAAAAATAGCATACAGTCCAAACTCGTCATCATGAAATATATCGTCATTTTATTTGTAGGCAGAATACTTGCCACCACCACAATCAAATCATCATACCGTGCAGATAGGCAGCTTTGAGTTGTTGCGGCCACTGCAATGCAGTTCCACATTCCAAGAGAAAAAGTAGTTCCACTAAAAAGTATTTTTACAGCTTCATTTCTTTCTCCGTATGTTGTTACCGTGTTGTTGATATTCGTAGTAATGTTGATGGAAGAAGAGGAGACGACAAAGAGGAATCTAAGAAAAAATAAATAAACTGAAATTACTTTTTGCGGTCGTCGTCTTCGTCGCCGTTGAAAACGTAAAAAATAAGGATAAATAATGACCATGATGATGATGGCAATGGTGATCGAAAGGGTGAAAAATGCAGAAACAGCTATAACAATTTTACTGTGTAGGTAGTTAAAAGTTAAAATGGAATGAGTTTGTGTAAAAAGTGTAAACATTCAGCATTCCAAGTTGAAAGCTTGTTGCGATCTTGTGTACCCAGCAATATGCTTTACACCTTTACAGTTTTATTTATAGGTTTCTAAATCATTTGCAGAACAAAAAATAAACTTGCTGTATGTTATAAAAAGTGCAGTGGATAGGTATACATAAATACCATATAGTCAAGCAGTAATGTTTATACAACAAAAATGTATGAAGTCATTTTGATGAACTTCATTAATTAACTCAAAATCCCACACTCATTATCAAAGCTGAAAAATAGGCATTCCTTAATTAAACGTAAGACTGTATATTTCTCGGAGTTATATATTCCTGCTACTAGCTATATGGACAGTTCATTTACTCAGCACTTCATTTCATGTAGTTGTACCCTCTACCTTCTTCAAATTACTATACTTTAAGTGTGGTTATGGTTTTCTGGCTTCTCATTATTTCAACAGCTTGCAATGGTTATGGTCGTTTAGTCAGATTCTGCGATGGTCTGGTCGATACTTCTTTAATGCTCAACTCCGAACCGGCAAGAGCAACTCTCTTAATTTTTGTTGGTGCACGGGATTACCATTATTGGTACAAGTAATTTCTCTGCAACTATCATCATAATCACCATAACCAGCAGTGTAATTATCGTCATCGTATCATTGCCAGCCCGGTTGGATCCTATGACGGGTCCATATGAAAAAATTAAAAAGAACAGCAGAATCTTGTCTCGCCTGCTTGGATGAAAACTTGCAACGAATATGTGTATGCTAATAATATATAGGTATCATATACTTTACTTACAATTTAACAATTCTTCTTGTATTGTTGCATTTTTTATACAAGTCGATTTTCAGGGCAAGTAAGTTCCATTTAATTGCAGCAAGCTAATCCACAACTGACAAGAAAGATATCACCGCTGCCGACAAACAACAAATTCTCGCAAAAAATTGGCATAAATGTTTTTCCCTTGTCAAAACCCATGTGGTCATATATACCCAGGTATTTATAAAAGTTTGAACAGAACATAACAAAAATGGAAATGCTAGAACTGCATTAAGATCTTGAATTTTGATTAGAATTTCAATTTTAAATAATAATAATACTCATAAGAGCGAGTTATGGTTTCCACCTATTTTCTCAGCTAACCTTTCACATCTTCACCATCTTTCATTCTGATGACTGGATAAATAAAAAATATATATGTGCTTGCAATTGCTATTAATAATAGATAATTGTAATGTTGGTGGTGTAGTAAGTAGTGGCAAGGGTTAAACTGCATCCCATCCAGGTGGAAGATAACGACGCGCTGATGTAAAATTACATTATTTGCGGAATCACGTGGAATTGCAATGTGCATAAATAAGATTCATTACTCACCTCACCTGTGTGCAATTCTTATTATAACATGCTATTATCTTGTGATCAGGAGTGAATCTCAATCAGCTCTTTTTTGCAATGGTGGTATACCTACTTATTTTCTTCAGATATTCTTAAATATATGGCAAAGCACAACAATATAAATGCTCGATAGAGAGAAAAAGCAAAATACAAGTTGTTTACGCTTGCTGAGTTCATCAGACAGAGAAAACAAGAGTGCATACATTAAACAGAAGGCTTAAAACATGAAGTTTTTAGTTGAGCAGCGTACTATGTAATAGGGCTTTCCTGAAAACTAAACACACACTTGATGATAATGCATTTGACTAGCAATGATTTGGTTGTTGCAAAAGGATTAAAAAGTGTACAAGTATGTTATTTGCAATCATCATCAGATAATCAACAAAATGTAAAGAAAAAGATACGACTGGCATCAGGGGATTTTGGATTAGTAATGAAAATTGTTAGAAGTTTTAGAAGGATTAGAATACAGTGTTAGTTGCAGTGTAAAGTAAATTTAAAGTACTAATAAATAAATTATATTTTTATATACTGTTTATTTAGAAAAATCACAACAATATATTGTTGTAATAATTTAGAAAAAAGGGGAATTTTTCAGAAGGAAGCATTTTTTTCTGGTAAGTAAACCACACGAGGGAATTTCTCCGTTAATTTAACATGACAGGTATCATAAATTTGTTGTGGTCCAACAGTTGCAAGTAGGTACATGATTTTAATGAGTGTACGAATACTGAGATTCATTTTAAACAGGATAAAAATATTAGCAAATCTTGTATTATTCTGCCAATGATTGAAGTAAACATTTTTCTAAATTACTCTAAAGTATAGCTGTAATTTCTCTTGTACATTGTTTGGTTTCAATGAAAACATTTTTAAAACATCGAAATCCTTTTTATTTTGCCAGCCAAATACAAATAAAAATGTTGTCAAAGAAAATGTATTAACCATAGGTTAAAAGCATAATAGGCGAAAAGTATATTTCCCTCAGTGAAAAGGACTAAAAGTTTTTTTTACTATAGTCGGTCATATAAGAGTCTAATATATCATATTATAACGATGACGTAGAATGATATACTATGTAATGGCATCATTGGCTATCTCACAAAAAAAGCAAACTAGGCACTACTTTGTAAATTGTCTTTAATGCACTGTGGGCAGATTATGTGATATGAAAGATATGATATGATTGTTGGAAATAAATGCTGTGCAGCTACAACAATCCGAGAAAATACCACATTTCTAATGTATGAAAATCTTCTACTCTTTTGTATACATTTTTATTATTGTACATACCTACCTACTCTTACATGCACTCACTTATTATTATTACATCCGACGATCCTTGTTAAGATCATTTACTGGTCTAAAAGACTATGAAACTGTTTTGTGATATGATATCATATTATGATTATTACTTACATTATTATTTTTTATAAAGACATACAAGGAGCCGAGGAGCAGAAACGGTCATGATGATATTTTTTGTTGCTCCACACAGTCCACACACACACAGCTACTTATTCCAACTCAACTTTGGTTGCCGACTCCTTCCTGAGCATGATCATAAGTTGTGCATGTAATGGTTTAATATGATGATGATTTGATGCGATATGATATCATTTTTTTCCATTTAATGCTATTTATCGTAATAAAAGCCATCTCATAATACGTACAAGTCGACTTCCCTCCCACTGTCTACATCCACCACCACCACTAACTGCACACATTAAATTCTAGTCGTAATAATCGTAATCGGCCAGTTATGGTCGTATATTTTTTTTCGTTGGTCTAGTTAAAGTCATGTATGCATCCTCTTTTCTTATTTTCTGCTTTCATACAATTGCGTAGAATATTTATTTTTTTATTTTTCTGGGGGAATATTAAAAAATCTCACAGAGTGCAATTGGTTTTGGTGAGTGTACCTCCTCTGCCAAACTACCACCATCATATCACCACTTGCTATAAAAAATTAACTCCAGCATCGAGAATTTAGAATAAAAAGTTGAACATTCACAACAAAAAATATTAATGGTAAAGTAGCAGAAAGGAACGGCTGGAAGGTATTGTTGTAGGCTGAGCCTTAGCAATCTCCCATCAAAAAGTAAAGCAAAATGTTGCGTACGCCAATAACAATAATGTTTCCTTATCAGGCATAAATGGTAGCCTGCACACTGCAAAGTACTACTATTTTTCTTTTTTATCTCCATTTTAAAGCAAAATGAAACATTTTTTAATAGATTGGGGCATTATGACTACTGAATGCTTTAGTTTTTCTCCTTTGGAGAATTCTGCTTACACAACTTACGAAATGTATATAAGATACCATAATATTATATGATTCGTAGTAATATGAGTTTTTATCTGGAAGCATTATGAGTTTTTACTCATGCGGGTTTGCGACCTTCAGCATCAATTAAGTTGTATTCGGTTAGTAAATGAGTGTTTATGGATTTTTTACATTCAAATTTTACAAAAAAAATAAATATGACGTTTTTATAGACATAAACTTTCAACTTCAACTTTTAATAGCATACCTATTAGCTTTATATGGCATATCGCATTGCATGGAGTCTCATACTCACTCAGTTTGATTTTTAATACGGCATATTAAAAACATGTAAATGGATTTAATAAAAACCGACTAAAAATGAAATTAAAGTGTCATGAAAAATTATTGCTCTTTTAATATTTCCCATAGGGAGGTTCAACACAGTCATTTAGAAAGAAATTCAAAAGTACTTACCACATCTGCACTACCACCAGTAATGCCATCGGGTGTGTAGTGCCTGGTATAATATTTACAAATTCCCTTTATAGCAGTAGCAGCAACTAGATAGAAATGTTATTATTGTGCACTTTATATTTCAACTCTGTCATAACAAAAAAAAGCAAATGATATAAGTAATTTGCAAAAGGATGTGTGAGCCGCTCGAAAAGGTGTATATTTATGAAGGAATATATATCTACACGCAATTAAAAGTACTTTTTAAACTTTAAGGTTAAGCACAAGGTATGTATATATATCTTAATCCCACTTCAGGGAAACGACAAGAAAAAATAAGACAATACTAGAAAAACCTTTTGCATGCCTATTTAGTGTACAAACAATCAACTGGATACATTACATCATATAATTTATATAACAAGTCGTTCTGGTAGAAACAGAATATCCTGCGGAGTAATGGTGCAGTGAAATATGTAAATACATCCACATTCTGTATCACCTACAATTTTCACTGATGACTGACTTTTTTATTTATAAAATAAGTATGTTGCAGTACCTAGATATATTACCTGTAATACCTATTTACTTTTTTGCATACTATGATCATTAGACCGGAAACTGAGTAAACCATTTGTTGTGCAGCCAGAAAAAATTGCTAATCCTTTTCTCGCCTCTCTTCCTCCAGGCGAAAATGACTGTACATGAATCATCGTCATCATCGCGTCTTCATCAGCGGCACCAGCTTTTTTAAACTGTTATAAAATTCTGCATATATTATTCTACACTTCTATTAGACATCACACTTTTAAGTATCATATTGTAAGAGAAAATCACCTATGGCATAGGTTCCATTATAAAAAAATTCTTGACATAAATGCTAATAATTTATCTGCATATTTTTTCTCGAACAGAAGCACAGCAAATAGAGTAATAATAATGAATAACCGTTCCATTGCTTTATGTATCTATTCAAACACTAAAAATTAAAATATGTGGGCAGCAGACGGATAGACACAGTTTATCATTTAAATGGAAGTTCATTAAGAATCACTTTATCATACTAACAATAAGTTCATACATTAACTTCTTAATTTGTTCCTGATGAAGCAGCTAGTAAGCTGTGTAGCTCGCTTGAATTTTGTACTAAAAACTTTGCAAAATGCTTTGAAATTACTAAACTGAATAAATAATGCACTTTCTACGACATGTTCCATATAAGTAGTTGATATTAAAAAAGACCAGTATTTAAGCAGATCATCAAGATAACGACTTTACTTTGATTACAAAACTGATAAAAGATATATTTGAAATTGTAGAAATATATAGTCCTTTCGAAATCTAAACTAAAAACTTCCTCTTTTAACATCATTTTATGGTTTTTCATATCTACATAATAATGGTCATAACACATTCAATAACTTAACACGTAACTCGTAAAAAGAAGTAAATAATGCAGAAAAAATGTTATCCTGTATTTAATATTTTTTCTCAGTTGCAAATTAAGTAACATTAAATTTTTTTGTACAAATCTTAATGTATTAATCTAGTAAATACATTATGCTATACTAAGACTATTATAAAGTATTGAATGCCTTTACCAACTTCATGAATGTGCTATTTTTTACAAAAATATTTTTAGCGAGTAAAAGCAATAAAAAGCAAATTGTAGTGTGACATGGAAAATGATGATCTCAGTTTAAATATGATGTAAGAAACTATATGAGGTAAACCAAACAGAACATGGGAAAGGAGAGAACTCTTTTTGCAATCATCATGTTTTTCAGACTCCAACATTACAGCAGTGTTTATAAGTAGTAGTTTGGAGCTGGTTAATAATGGTGGTGTGATGTACTGTTTAGTTAAAAATTCAAAATTGGCTGTTTTGTGTTATGTTAATGTAGTCTTCTTGTGTTTATCGAACTTAACATTTTAAAAAGATAAATTCCGGTTGGATGATGGGGTGGTGGAGTACGGGAGGCATATGGAATGCATCAAGCAGGCATTGTGTATCTCATGTTTGTGAAGTGATGCGACTACTACAATATACTGCAAACTACCTGCCGTTGTTGATGTTGTTCTTGTTGTTGTAGATCACACGATGATGGAACATCATTCAGCTATCATACCTGCTGCATTGTTATATTATTACTATTATTATTGCGATTGTTACCTAACCACTGCACTTGTAACTGGCTACTTTTTACTGCTTTTTTCTACTTGGATTATCCACCACCACCAACCTATTACACTAACAACGAGAGAGAAGAAGAGAAGCAACTACTGATATGAAGCTCTTTTGCATGCTACGCTGCTATGCTTTTACCTTACCTACTTGGTCGTTTATTGTGTTGTAGTTGTAAGTTGTAGTATACATTATAACAATTAAATGCTAATCTGATCTCATGATCTTTAAAAATACACACTACTACTACGAATGCACACACTCTTACTATACTATACATACTTATGAGGTTAAGTTGTAAGAATTGTAGTAATATATATTTGTAGTGAAATGGTATTGCTTGGCCGGTGTGCTTGCAATGCTCACCTAGCTTGCTCACTCAATCCATTAAGAGTGTTTTATGCATACTTTGTTTTTATTGCGACTGGTACACTTTTTTACTATATCATTTTTAGTTGCAAGTATCCAGAAAAGTAAAGAAAAGAAAAGTATTGTTTCATAAAATAGTCGGGTGATGATGGAGTAAGATAACGTGTGTAGATAGTAGAAAAAGTCATAGGGGAGCATTGTGGGATAGAAAAATGAACAGTAAAATGGTTCTTTTCATTTTAATGCTTCGTCAATTACCTGATCACTAGCGATCAAAATATAGCCACCAACAAAGTTTCCATGATTGTCGGGAAAGAGCGAGATCGCATTTTTTGTTAGTAAAGTAATAGCACTAATTTTTAGAACAATTCTTTTGATTTTTTCAAAAGTTTGATTAAGAAATCTTGTCAGAATGTTTCAATTGAATAGGGTACCAGTATAATTCGTGCGTAAAAGATTTTTGAAATTTTTTGCTGTTACTAGTAAAAATAATTAATGTTTTTTCATTCTCCATTTTTATGATAACGATAAGTTTACTTTTCTAAAGGAATTGCTTTTATCTAATTTCTAAAAAAGACAAAGATTGTAAAAGCATCATGTTTAACAAGGATGAAGACAGCAAAGCACTCCCTTTTTGTTTGCGGATTTTCTGAACAGTAGCCTAAAAAGTAAACATAAACTTCACATTAATAATTCGATTCATTACGAGAAGCATTTTGATTTCATCAAGGTAGATGGATATATTATGTTGATGGTGGGGATGCTAAAGTGAAAAATATCCGCCAACTCACATCGGTGCAGTAGTTGTAGCCGGATTTATAAAAAAGGAAACGAGAAAAAATAGATAGATCGTAAAAACAAGGTGCATAAATACTTTTCTATTTTTTACCAGAAAAAACTTGAATTTATTGTTTTTATCTTTTTCATTCACGCCATCCTCTTTTCTCTCTCCATCCGAGGTAAAAGTGTACAAATAAGTACATTTATAACTGCAATCACAATATAATAATTAGAATATCTCTGAAGTGCAATGTAAAGCGGCAATTGCTGACTAGCTATACCTGCCTGCACACACCCGTTCGTTTACTCTTTTTATGTAATTGATGCTATTTTATCTGCCAGTCGTTTTATTTCTGTTAATTGCTCCAATCTGTATAACTTTATTTAGTACAATTCAGTCAAATGGCATGCTCATATTATATTACTTACTTGAACACAAGCTCACTCAGGTCAAATCCGCGATCGAAATACTAATGAAGTCTTCATTTGTCTGTTTCATGAACTTTCATTTACACATCCATCCATGCAAACATATACGTTTACACACAAG
>JAQFYG010000355.1:0-33665 GCA_034694325.1 Entomobrya corticalis | reverse complement strand
CGAATAAACTCAATCATGAAGTACCGCTGCGAACGAGGGTATAAACTCAGCGGCGACACAATCCGCACATGCTTAGACAACGGCGAATGGTCATCAATAAACGAACCATCCTGCACGTTTGTCGACTGCAAATCTCCAGGTGGATTCAGTAACGGTGAAGTGAAGCTAACAAGTAATGCGACCTACTATGGGAGTACAACAATTTACGAGTGCTGGAATGGGTTCAAGTTAGTTGGGAATGCGAGGAGGACGTGTTTGGAGAATGGGAGTTGGTCGGGGTATGATCCGCATTGTGTTGAGATTCAGTGTGATGCTCCGGAGGTTACTAACGCGACTGTTGATGTTACTTCGTTTCATATTGGGGGGTATGTCAAGTATGCTTGTGGGAAGGGGCAGGTACTTGTTGGGGAAGGGGCTAGGAAGTGTTCGGATCATGGGATTTGGGCTGGGGAGGTTCCGTTTTGTTTGTGTGAGTACAAATATAATTTATTTTATTTAAATCCAATTCAAATACAACTAAATAATGTCTCTGTCTATCCTTTACAGTCACCACCTGCCCACCACCACCAGACTCCCCAAACACCCGAAAGTTCCTAGTAAACGCCTCAACAATCTACTCCTCGATAACCGAATACCACTGCATCCCCGGGTTCAAGCACCCCCCAAACACCCCAACAATCCTAACCTGCACAGAGTTCGGAACCTGGTCCCCACCAACACCCCCAACCTGTCTCTCCCCCGAAGAGTCCCCCGAAATCTTCAAAAATCTCGCATCCCCCCAAGAATCCTCAACATCCATCGTCGGAATAGTCATCGGAATAATTATAGCTCTGTTCGCTATATTCGCGTTAGTAGTGCTGCTACTCTGGATAGTAAAGAGGAATAAAGAGCAGGACAAGGGGTCGAATGGGGGTAATAGGGCCACTTCGACTTGCTCGAGGACTGAGAACCTTAAGGCTGAACCTATGGTCGTGTTTCCGAATCACACGATAAATGGGAACCCTATCGGGTTGGGGATAGGGGAATCGAATTATTATGATAATCCTACTGTCGATCCGATTTATGAGAATTTGGATGATTATGGGGTTACTAGTGGGGCTAGTGTTAGTTCTGTTGCGAGTGTTACGATAAATGGGGTGGCTGTTAGTTGATTTATAATTTTATATTTTTTTAAATAAATTTTACGTGTTTTTACAGAGTTTTCTGTTTTTTCATTCAAGAGTTTATTCTACGCTACTGCACTCTTGACACTATCAAACACATATATTCCCATTCCCATACTACCTTCATATCTCTCATTCGAATCGGAAATGTACGATTAGTTATGAAACGCTTTGTTTCTCCCACATATCCTGTCTTCTTGCCTTTTTCCCATCAAACCACTGTGAAAAGTTGAGAGAAAAAAAACTTATTTTTATATTCGTTCATCCGCTCGGATTTATCACTCTCGGGTTTTTAGTTCACATCGTCCACCTACACATCTGGTGCTGTTGCTTTTTCTTTTCCTACCTGATTGTGAAAATCTGTTCTTGAGCGTCAGTTGTTGGGTAGGAATAAGGGATGGAGTTTTTCTTTTTATGGATGTTATGAAGGGGTGAGAGGGGACTTGACTATTCAGAGGATGGGCGTTAATAGGTTTAAAGTGGAAGTTGATTATTTTTTTCTAAAATTTTCATGTTATTAAGTTCCCTCCATACAAATTTCATACACAACTCACCCCCTCCATTCAAAATCCCCGAAAATTTCATTAATTCCATACAACCCATACAAAATTATTGCATAAAAATCTACGCGCTTCATTTTTTTCTCCAAACAAAAACGCTTCTTAGAATCAACTTGGCTCTGAAGATTACAACTTGAAGATATACTAAAAAAACTTTCAATATTTCATTTGGCCCGTAATCAACCCTGAACCCTTCAACTCCAATCAGCAAACATCATGTTTTAACCATATAAAGCAACAACCAGAGTCTTCTCCGAGTTTAAAAACTTTACAATAGTTACTCATAGCCAAAGGCTATTACTATCAAGATGATGTGGATTTGTGGATAAATGTAAAAAAAATACGCGTGTGTGTGAGTTTTTTTAGGAGGGGATATTCTCTTCAAGATGGTCTGTCTGGCTGGAGTAAAAATTATTATTTGTTTGGAGGGATGATGATTGTGTTTTAGCTTATACCTGTGTTTCTTGGTAAATAAGAAAAGGTTCTTTTTATGACTATTGCATAAAGGATCTATTGTTTCTTCTGAGAGTAAAAAGAACAAAAAATAAAGCGTCTTTTTCTATTGCATTTTAAGGATACCAAATGAAGTGGAAAGAGAAGGGGAAGTAGGTAAAATGCGAGAGTGTTTGAATTGCATATTGCAGGTTCTTCGATATATTCCATACAATATATAATGTATGGGTATAGAGGACTGTAGAGGATGATGAACGATACATTTTGGTATACACACCTGTTGGGATACAGGTTTTTTCGTTTTTACCCTTCCTCTCCTCTTTTTGATGAGTCAGGTTTCTTGTGATTATGATGATGGGGTTTAGGGAAGAGGGAAGGTTTATTGAAGTATATGCGTGTCTGTCTGTCTGTTGAGTTCGTAGTTATGTTGATTATGGCAAAATTGAACGGGATATTTTAAATTTCAGTCGTTTGAAAATACATTGATTTTGTGTCTCAATTAATTTGAAATACAAAATAATCAAGTATTTAAATTTTAAAACATGCCTTTTTTAGAGAAAAAAATTAATGAATAAATGTCCAAAATGAGCAAATTTTACACAAATGTATATCGATCTATGGAATTAATTTTACAAATAAGCAGATGTAAAATAATATTAGGTAAGTAATATATTTGAAATACTTTTACTGAAATATTTATTTAAATATATTTGTTTTTTCAAAAGGTTTTGTTTTGGTGGCTTGGGGTGATGGCTATTGTGTCTTGTGAAAATTTGTTTGAAATTCTGAAATTTTTGTGAGTAGCATAATAGATCGAAAAAGTCAATTTGCAAAATTTCTAATATTTTCAAGACTTTTGTTTGAGATTGGGGTGTTTATGTAGATTTATGGATTTTTAAACAATTAATTTTAAAGTAAATTGATATTTTAGAGTGTCTTCTATCGTTTTTAATAAAAATTAGTTTGAATTTAGAATGTTTTTGAGTAGCTCAATAGATCGAAAAAAATAAGCTTAAATTTGCTTACATCACATTAACTTTGTTACTGTTTTTTGGAAGTTAGGAGTTTTCATAAATTTGATTTTATGTTAAATTGGTAGCTTAGGATGTTACCTATCGTTTCGTGTAAAAATTAGTTTGAAATTCGAAAAAGTTTGTGAGTAGCATAATAGATCGAAAAAAATTTGATTTTTAAATTCCTCATATTCTTATCACCTCTATTTGAGATGGAATTTAATTTGGGAGAAGGATTTTCTGAATAATTATTTTAAATTAATTAGGTAGTTCAGACTGTTTTCTATCGTTATAGGTAAAAAGTTATTTGAATTAAAAAAAATTTTGTGAGTAGCGCAATAGGTCGAAAAAGTCGATTTTCTGAATTCCTATTATTCTTATAAACTATATTTGAAATGAAGATTGCTATAAGGAAAGTGTTTCTAAATAATTATTTTTGATTTAATCTGATAGTTTAGACTGTTTCCTATCGTCTTATACTAAAATTAGTTTAAATTTTGAAAATTTTTGTGAGTAGCTCAATAGATCGAAAAAAATAATTTTCAAAATTCTGAATTTAAAATCTCTACTTATAATTCAGATGGGATGTTCTATGGGAGATTAGTTTTATCTTGAGAGGATAATTTAGAGTGTTAACTATCGTTTCATGTTAAAATTTATTTAAAATTCGAAAATTTTTGTGAGTAACATAATAGATCGAAAAAATTAAGTTTCAAATTTCCCAATATCACAATTTACTAACCCACTCAACAAAATCTATACCCTCCGCTACTTTGCTACACCCACTACCTCTCCTTCCCCCATCATCATCTCTCCGTCACTTTCGACTACTATCTGTCTATATTATCCACTGACTGTTGTACCCTCTCAACTGCACTCCGCACCTGGCCAACAAACCAAAATTTTCTTTTTTCGAAAACATCAAGTTGTAAATACACGACACGACGAGCATCCACACACAGCCAAGCAACTCTCCTCATCAAAAACTATATTCCTATCACGATATTTATCGCCGCGTCGTGAGTTGCAGCTCGCGTATATGATGTCATACGAGAAGAAAATGAGGGTTGTAGTGTGCATCGTCATGTACCAAGCGTCTCTTTTTCTCATAATCCCGTTTTTCTCAAACAAAATGTTGTAAACCATTTATATACCTTTCAGGCTTTAGGATATTTAGCTTGAAAAACAGACCGTCCATCACGTTTTAAACTTAGGCTTTATGGTTTATAGTCTTGATTGATGTACTTCAACTTGACATGGTTGCGTGAAAGTTTCTTCTTTTCTGGTACAGGTTTTACTTACTACTCATGAGCCTTAATAATAACCCGACTGACCTGTGCATATATTTTTGTCAACTTTAATGCCCTATTTGTGGATACACATATTTTTTCTTTGGTCCCTGGTGGCAAACCCACATTCCCATTATTCCCAAAAGTGGTCAGTTTCCTTTTTTTCTGGTGGAAATTATGTTCAGGGGTGGGTTTCTAGCGTGTGGTTTATGGATGCGTGCGTGCGAAAGGGGGAATAATGGACGCTTTTTATGAAAATTTTATATGCTGCAATTTGATTATAACAGTCACTCTTCCAACTTTTCTGATCGATAAACACTCTAAAATAACTCCCAATAAATCTATCTCTATCCACCAAATGTCAAAATATTCCCATGACAACAGTTTGTTGACCGTGGGATTGCAGCCGTTCATTATCCAGCCAGAAGATCCATAAAAATCATCAAAAAAACAATCGCTTGTTTACCTTTACCTCTACCTTCTGGTTTTTCTTTTCTTCTTGTGAAATGGACCCTACGACGAAAAACCCGAGAGCATCTTGAGATCGAACGAAAGACGCAATAGTAAACCCGCCCGGTCTTAATAATAACCTACAACCTACCTGCCTGCCGGTTTCTCTCAAGAAAAATAGGGACGATAAGGAATAAGGAGTCTGTTTTCTCAGGATAAGATGCAGTTCTGATATAAGTAATAAGTTTTGTAATAATTTTTCTTTACTCTTCTTCGTGGGAAAACACATTGCGACTCAACTCACAAAGTTGTTGTGTGTAGTTTGTGAGTAAGTTCAGGTTTTTAATCGGCTACTGTTTATTATCCGATATTATAACATTTACAGATAGAATATATTATAATCTATCTTACGATGTACACATTACTACACACATTTGTAGTAATATTTCCCCCTCTTCTGCAAGCCTAAATAATCCTATATTTTATTAGGGTCGCATTGTCATGATAACATATAAAATTGAGCACACTCTCCACAGGACTCTATATATCCGTGTAACAGATTCATAATATATTTTTCAACAGATTCCCGCAGCAACAAGCTTATATGTACACGCTCATCAAACAATAATCTATTGTTGTTTAAAGCGTATACAATTTTTACCTTGATTTTATATGCTTGCAGCTTAATAACAATTTAAAGCTCATCATGTATATTTCTCCCCTTCTCTAAAAGATGCTGAGTTGCTGTGGTTACTTGTGTACTTAATACATGTGCAACATGCAACAAGTTTATAAGGTTCTCTAGTTCTCTTTCAATCTTAAAATCTTCAATTCAAAGTGTACGCTATTCCGTTCAAAATGTTTTGAGAAAGATTTTAACTTTTAGAAAATTTCTTACATTTACGATTGTATTAAGATCCCTTTTTTTGTGCTGGTCCCTGAGAGCAGTTTGCCACCAACCACCACAAAACCACCCTTCGTTATAATATAATATCCTACCTTTTCCCGTAACAATCACGACTTCTATATGTTCTTATAGATCTATTCAACCGTGTTTATTCTTCATATTTGCTATACAGTTTTTATACGCGACAAGGTAGTAAAAATCTGGTCCCCGTCAGGAAATCGCTGAAGGCTATAGGGGCAGCGACACGGCAACAGTGATTGTTGCTGCAACAGAGTTCTGTTTGAAGACAAGTCATGTATACTTTTTTTCGTAAGAAGCTTTAAGGATAATATATTTTTTTATAATGTCTTGTTGTGAAGAAATGAGCAACAGGCTTGTGTGTAGTAAAAATTGAAAAGGGGAGAAGTTGATTTCTAGCTTGTTGTATTGTTACGAGAAGACGCGTTTTTAGTGGGATGCTGAGGTGTAGAACGGCTTCATTTTGTAGTTGGGTGTTGTGCTGTGTAGAAGCGTTTATTTTTTGGAGATATATTTTTTATTGTGTTTTTTGTGCTGGAAACTGTGTTATTGGAAACTGTTCATTGGATTTATTTGGATCAGATTTTGGAATAAGGAAATTGATTAGTGAATTTATTAAAGTGACTGATTAGTTAATAGCGTCACAAGTTGATAATCATGTTATTATTTTGCTATGCAACAAACTAAACTGTTCTACATCGACATCGCCAAACAACACACGAACGAACGCGGTTAACAATACACTTCGCCATACTACATCTCCATAACTACTTGTTGGCGACTGCATCTATTAGCCATCGTACGTGATTCGATGTGGTCTGCGTTATGCTACGACTGACGACGTCCTCCTTGACGCATCGTCTCGATCTTTATACGACGAATTAAATAAACGTGATATATATTAAGAGTAAATTGCGCAAACTATAGTGTTTTTATTGCTGTTTTTGATGGCCGAGAAGGTTTGATGGTGAAAGGGAATTTTTAGTGGACATATATTTTAGTGGTGACTTGAGGGTGGGTTAATAATTTGTTGAAAAATTGGGGTCATGTGGTGATTTGTGGTGTTGTTTTTGGATATTTTGAAATAAAAAAGTTTTAAAAGTTTGAAAATGGAGTCGCCGTTAATCGAGGTGACGAGGAGTTTGTACCATTTGGACTGGTTCAGGAGGAATTTTAGGAGACTTGGGGTTCATGTTTGTGGTGGGGGTGGGGAGTGTCTTGTTTGCTGCTTTAAGGTGAGCATTTATTAATTTATTATTATTTTTTGTAGGTTAATTTATTTAATTAGTAGTGTGAATGCATTTTTTCATATTAGTACTGTTATGAATTATTCCTTTACAAGGCTATTGCATAAAATACATTTTTTAACCTCTGTTATCTACGTAATCGCTATCATTTTCGCGGATCGCTAATTTTATGAATGGGTTTTTTTTCAAGTTTGTGTTCAGAGAACCGTAGCGGAGTGTTTTTACGGGTTGTTTAGTAGGCGAAATTGTATATTATTTTTCAAAAGTAAACACGGGTAGAACATTTTTATTCTCTGTAGATTTAAAAATATTGAATATATTTATTTTTCTGTTGCATTTTAAAAGCAATTTGTTGTTGAAATGTAGGGTAAATACTGCTGCAAATTTGTTTTTTTTCAGCATAAATGATTGTTTAGTTTAGAGGTTGATTGATGGCAGGCTGTAGTTGCTTGAAATCTGACACTTGACGTATTTGATCTGTGTTCGTATGTTTTCGTATTCGTGCATCTTGTTTTTGTTCGAAGCGGAACTAGAGTAGTTTAGTCGCTAGTTTGATGTGCATTGACTATATAGACAGGGGTATAGGGGTTTAGTGTGGAAAGGATTATGATTTTTCGACAGGTTTCATGTATGCTATTGAAATATTATTGAAAAAATGTAGAACTGCACATATTTCAAATATTTTTTTGCATGCATATTTCAAATTCAAATTTGCCCATGAGAAATGACACGAAAAATTAATAAAAAATGACAAAGAACACTATCTCTTATTGGTACTCGTTCATATAATTTCTAAAAAATAATTTCTCAAACTCACTGATCCTCACAGTCCGTTTGTCATTCGGCACATGAGAAAAAAAAATTAAATTATCGAGAAAGTGTATAAGAAATTGAGAGTTAAAAATGTTAAAAACCTACTAAATTATTAACAAACCAATTATTCCCCCCAGAACCTCTTCCACGAGCTAAGCCTGTTAATGCGAGAATCAGTCCTGGACCCACCCCACATCCGCCAATGCATCGAGTCGTCTATAGAAAACGCTCACTTCGGGAAATTCAAGAGCGTCGGGGCCGTCCCAGGAAGTGTTCCGGCTCATATTCAATTTGTAAGTGTTGTGGTTTATGAGAAGACTTACAAGAGATGTTAATAGAATGTGTGCTTTACAATGTGCTTTTCTGCTTTTGTTTTGCTGCAGGAAACCCTACTCCGTCAGCTAGAAGACTGCAGCGCGTTGCCTGCTGGCGTGCTATCAGAGGATTGTGCTGGACCTGGGATCAAGTTGCATACCGAGTTTAGTTACACCAAGATCTGTTTGCACTGTCGCACTACTAGTTATGTTGAGAATGTTACGCAGGTTGGTAGATTGATGATTATAACTATTTATTAATTATTTGTGATGAACAATTTTAATTAAATCCCATTTACATTTACAGTACGTCATGCAAATCGACGCGACAAATTTCGTCAGCGACGACTGGCCTAGCTTCGAGTTTGCCGTTAAGACTTCGTTAGATTCTGGAGAGTTTTGTGTTCAGGTAAATATACATTCAATTAACTACCATTTAAACCAATTTAAAAGACAATCTCAAGTAACCCCAAAAAATCTTTTTTCAACAGCCCAACTGCCACGGCCAAACAAAAGTATTCAGGCTCCTCCACAACCTCCCCCACTTCCTCCCAATCCACTTCTCAGACTCCTCCTCCGTGTCTTTAATCTCCTTCCTCCCAACAAGACTCCGCCCACACCTAATCTTCGAGTCATCCTCATCCGTAGCCGATCTCCTACTCAAAGGCCTGATCCTCTACTCACCCGAGTGGGGTCACGCAACCATATTCTACCACTCTAGGTTAGAACTATGGGTATTCATCGACTCCAGACGCGTCCTTACTTTAAACAATACCTGGATCGAGTCTAGATTCCACCCGATAACACACGGGTTTACTGTCGTGTTCTGCTTCTACTGCAAAGACGAGACCACACCCACTAACGTACCAAACTACGTTCCACCACCAACAATCCCTACTAAACTGCCTACATACCAGCACCAGAAAAAACACCACAGCACAAGAATCTACGAGAACTGGCCACTAGACACCGACTCTGGAGTCTCATCAAACTCCAGCTCAAACTCAAACTCGTCAAAGTCAACCCACTCCCACGAGATCTACGCTTCGTCAAAAACTTTCGAAGACACGAGTTCAAGCGGTGGAGGATCTAGAAGAAACTCCCCAACAAAATCCCCATCAATCTTATCCTCAGAAGGAACCGAGTCATCTAACAAGTACGCGACAGTGCGCAGAAAAGTAAAGTACCACGGAAGGGCGCAGAAGAAAGGGGCCTTAGCTAGTTTGAGCATGTCAGCTCCAGATCTTAGAGTACTAGTACCACCGAACCCTATTGTGGCGCCTGTATGTCTGAGTCCTGTGAGTGTCATGACACGGAGTCCTGTTAGTCCTAGTAATTTTAGCGATGTTAGTTCGATATGTGGTGGGTCTAAATTAAGTAGGGATAGGAATAGTACGGGGAGTGGGGCTCCTAAGAAAGTTAGTTTTAATTGTGAGGTCACGTTGGTTAATGATGAGATGGATAATTATTATCAGCCGCATCCTATTCTTTCGAGGATTTTGGAGAAGATGAAGTTGAATGAGAATAGTAACGGGAGCCATTGTTAAGGAATTGATACTCAAAAATACTTGATTGTTCTCAGAAATAAAAAGAAATTTACATACAAATTATCATGTTTTTATTTATTCACCACATTAATTAACAGTACACCCGTTTCTTGTTATAAATAATCACCAAATCATCACTACAAACAGCTACCAAATTCTCCTTCGGATGCCACTGACTGATGAGCACCCTCTTACTCAACTCCATATCCCCGATTTTCATGTCATCAGGACCACATACCCAATCAACAACGCGTTTCGGCTTCAGCACGTGATGCTTACACTCCTTATAATCCTCAGACATTAAAAACAGACTCGACTTGTAAGTTTTCTTCCCAAACTCAGGGTCAGCGATACAAAACAGGTCTCCATAAGATCCGGTAATCACATGACTATCATTTCCGCTCCAGGAACACGTGAACTTGTCAAAGATCAGGTCGCTTTCGTATAAACTTTGCAAGTGGGGTTGAAGGTAATCTTGTACAGGTATGACGAGTAAAGGTGTTGACTCCATTCTGGTGTCCCATATCTGGAGATTCATGTAATTACGTGTAGCTAGCTTCACACCGCAGTTTGAGAACTGGGCGTCTGAGATGGAGCCGACTACCTCTGAGAAGAATCCGTGGTAGCTTGGGTCGTGTCTGTAGTGGCGGAGTGGGGTGTCGCAGTGGGATGAGGTGCGGAGGTCGCAGAGGATTGTTGAACCTCTTGATGTTGAGTAGCTTAGGATGTTGCATGAGGTCGGGTGGAATGTTGAGGTTGTTATCACTTCGTTTAAGGTTTCCATGTTTTCTGGTTTGCGGTCGACTATCACGAAGCTGGTGTCTGTGCGTTCTAGGTGCCAGACGTTGATGCGGAGGTCGTCGGATGATGAGAAGGTTTGGTAGTCGGAGTTTAACGAGACTGTGTTCACGTGGAACGTGTGGCCGTTGTTGAATTGTCTTGTTAACGTGACTGATGGGGTTACACTGGTTGATAGTCTTCTGGGGATGCTTAATTGCTGGGTAACATTATTACTGTAAACAGGTTTGTTACTGCAGCCCAACTTCCACAACTTAATCGTCCGGTCGTTAGCAGCGAGCAGGTTACTTGAAGGCCCGTTACCTAATAACCACTTGATCTGAGTGATCCGTTCCTCGATCTCTATACTCTTCAGGTAGTCGAACTCTGGAGAGTGGGACTCGAACGAGATGTGGCACTCGTAGATCGGGGTTCTTGATGACTCGTCGCGTTTGTAGATCGTTATTTTACCGCCTTTGTTTCCGACTGCTAGGTAGTTTCCGGTTGGGTTGAACTGGAGGGATGAGATTATGTCGTTTTCGTACACGTCTTTGTTGTTTTCTGGGGGTTTGAACGATTGGGAGAACGTTAGGTTGATTGAGGATGGTGGGGGGGTGTTTGGGTCTTGTTTTGGTGGGGGGTGGGGATGGGGTTGTTTGCGGTTTGGTTTTGATGATGGGGGTTGTTTTGGCATGGTTGTTTGATTGTCTGTTTTTTTTGGAAGGGAGAAGTTGATTGTTGTTAATTGTGGATTTAATTAAAATGGTTAAATTTATAATTAAAAGCTTTAATCATTACTCACCAAATTAGTTTGTCAAAAATTAATGTCAGGTTCCGTAAGTCAAATCCGCAGGAAACAGATTAATCCAGTCACAAGTCACAAATCCACGTGATTGCTTCGTCATCAGGTGACTGTTTCATGTGGAAAATTAAAAAAATATTATAAATACTTTAAATGTCTTCTAACCAGTTACTTAACCAGAAATTTAATTTGAAAATAAACAAATGAAACTTAAATTGTTGCACAGCGACACTTACTTCATTATCAGTTATATGATCAAATTGTGGTGTCAACTCGTCAACTGTCAATGCAAATTAAATTTGAGAACGACTATAAATTTAGATTTCCGCGAAGAGAAATGAATGAGATGAGAACAGGAAACTTGATTACTTTTCCCGCTCACGTCAAAAATCAAAATAATATTATGAATCCCTTTACACTGGAAAGCAATCATTGCTCACACAAAAAATTTACACTCAACGGTTTTGCGATGATACAAATTTCATTCGCATTCCAACTTGATGATAAGAAAGCAGACGAGTCTACACAGTCTACAGTAGCCCCGCCGACGGAACTGCTATTCTTCATTTTTTATGTTCCATTGTCTACTATTCAATTGGTTAATGAAAGCAATAAAAATTGCTCCATCAATTTAACTCATGTTAAAGCAAAGCTGACGAAATTTGAGAAATCAGAGCAGAGAGGTTGCAAGAAATTTGATAGGCTTGCTATTTACGTCTCTTACGTGTGTACTATTAACGATACAATGACACTTTGCCTTTTCTTCACTTTTCTCTGTTCCATTATGTCTTCTATTCAATTGGTTATGGTTATGAAAGCAATCAAAATTGTATTCAATTTGCTACTTTTTCGTTTCTGGGAAATCATAGAAGTTATTGTATGAAATTTGATAAGCTTGTGTACTATTCAGACTTTGTTGAATTTGCATAATATTTTTTCATGGAATTTCTCTCAAGTAACCCCACTACATAAGTGTATACGGAAGTGTGTAGATAGATGATGGAGACAGATTATGCTTTTTTGTACTTTTTTCTTTGAACTTTCGTAAAAAATCATTCTCCTAAAGTTACTAAAAATTCATTATCATGCTATTCTAGATACTAGTCTCTAGACTATAGACACACAACCGTAAAATAAATCAAAGCAACTAAACATTTTCATAATTTTAAAGATCGTACCTGCTATTTCCTAATCTATAATCATTCATCAACGCTTCTCCAAAGCATTTTATATTGCATCCATCCATTTTATTATAACGGGATATATTTCATTTGGTAACGATGGACACTCCATGACATTTACAACAAATCAACCGTATTAATATAATCGAACAGCTCTCAGACTCATGTTAAGTCAGTTGAATAAATATCAATATAAAAATTAACATGTACAAAATACAAACATGTAACCCAATCCAACAGCCAACAACTCACCATCCGATAACTCATTAATTCATCTTGACCGATTGATGACGCTGTGACAAAGAATCACAATACCTCTGTACTCTGTACATAAAAACCCCCACCAACCAACCATTTATGCAAATACAAATATAAAAAAACCAGATGAATCATATGATCAAACTTCACATATTCCCCATAAAAAAAGCATCTCCACGTAAATACAAGAGAGTCCACCTCTCCCGTATCTGTACCAGCGAGACCCCCTTGAAATAACAGAAGATAAACAAGTACATACACATTAAAACTACACACTACAACGTACAAGTAAACAAGTTTATTACGTACATGTATTCAAAAGACAAAAATAAAGAAATGGTCAAATATCAAGCAAAAGAAGTTGTAACTTGTCCATAATAAAAAATTGAATAGTTTTTTTATAGTAACAATCATAATATATAAGCTATGTCACGCTAATTGTAATATATATTTTGGGTGTGAATTAAATTTTAATAGGGTATTAATCGATTAGGGATATTTTTTTTGATAAGTTCTGGAAAAGATTGGCAGTTCTTTTTGGGTTGGAGTTTTGTTGAGTGGGAGAGGTCAGTTAGGGGACTAGGTTTGACAGGTCAATAAAATAAATACTTAATGAGTTGGTGAAGAAATTATCATAAAATGGTGAATAAACTGGATGATGGTGGGGAGAGTCAGCCGCTTCTTGCTACTGCTGGGGCGGGGGTTAGGCCAGGTAAAATGGTTTACTAACTGACAACTGAATAATTATTGTTGTAATTGTTTATCGTTCTAATTTAAAATATTTACTATCAACAGACCCGGAAGGAGCATCATCCCGTAACAGCACGCTAACAGCAGTAGTAGTAAACTCCGACAAATCGTCCCTGGAGTACGTATCTCTCCCTTCAGGATCCCTGGTCACCTGCAGAGTGTGCCAGGCGTCTATTGACATCACTGACAAGAGGGAACAGCATGTTGTCAAGTGCTCTAGTTGCTCAGAGGCCACGGTTAGTTGGAGTTTTAATTGATATTTGGTGTAGTTAAATTGTGCACTGCCTATAATTAAATGGATTTTTTATTTCCAGCCGATAAGAAATCCTCCTCCAGGAAAGAAATACGTGAGATGTCCCTGCAATTGTTTGCTGATATGCAGGGCTAGCTCGCAGAGGATCGCGTGTCCCAGACCCAACTGTGAGTCGTTGTTTTAGAGATTTGTTTGAGTGTTTATGAGTTTGTTGATTTAATTGTTTTATTGTTTCCAGGTAAACGTATAATAAACTTGGCTCCTAGCCCGGCGCTGCCTGCTGTTCCGTTGGGTGGGTTACTATTTTAAAGTATTTACTATATCAGCTGTGTTTACTGTTTACAGTAATTACTAATTTTGTCAATTCCCATAGGAATGGCACGAGTAAATTGCGCCCACTGTGCAGACTCATTTCTCTTCAACACCCTGAATAATTCGCTAGCGAGGTGTCCACACTGTCGGAAGCTGTAAGTTTTAAAACCATTTCAATAACACTTACTTGACATAATAATTAACCTATAATCTTAAATCTTATCTCCTCCAATCATCCCACAGCTCCTCAGTCGGCCCAGATTTCGCCCGATCCCGAGGAATATTCCACCTCGTCCTCGCGTTCATATTCCTCCTAATCGGAATCGGAGTGACAGTCGGCACTTACCAAGTCGCAACAAAAAAGGGCGGCTTATTCGTCGCCTACCTTGGAGCTTTCATCGTGGCGTGCTTTTTCCTCCTCAGGGCGATCTACTACTGTACCATGAAGATTTCTACAATCGAGGGCGGGGCGTGATTTATTTCCTCTTTATTTTTTGTCTTTTTCTCTTTTTTTATTAATTATAGTTTACATGTCGTTAAAAACAAATCGATTTAAAAAGTAAAAATTGCCATATATATTTGACGGAAAAATAATAATTGGTATTTCATGCGTATTTGGTGTAATAAAGTTTGTTTTTTTCTAGTAAATAATTATGTGTTTATTGGCGATTAAATGTTTATATTCATGGGAGTTAATACATGGAATTTATTCGAAAATCTTGATTAACACGAGTAACGTTACCACAATGATAGTGACGATAAAGAGAAAGTAAAAATATTTCCTACGCTTACGGTCCTGTGAGTTTGTCGAGCAGCGTGTAAGAAAAGAGAATACATTTATTAATTGGAGAAGTAGATTATGATGAATAGCACTATACAGATTATCAACAGGGCTATGCAGATTTGGAGCTTTCTCTTCCGGACTTTGTTCTGTGTACACATAACTCATTAGTTTTAACATAATTAAGTAAATATAATAATTTGTAGTTATAATTTACCTGGTAAGTAGCAGCTTGTGAAATCTGATTGACCCCTTCCTCCACCTGTATATGCGCCGTTTCGATATTCGCCTCGATCGAGTCGACCATCTCGCCCTGCTCGTGGACCATTGTCGCAAGCTCCTTGAAGATCTGGTTCACGTCGAGGATGTCTGATTCCAGTTGTCTGATTGCTTGTTCGCGTTGGCGGACTTCTTCGAGGGAGCTTTCGTCTTCCATCATCAGGTGCATTTGTCTTTGTCGGGGGTCTTGGCGGGGGGCTCCTGTTGAGGATGGGGGGTCGAGGGTCCATGATTGGGACTGGGTTTCTTGTTTTAGGAGTTCCTTTTCTTTTTGGGCTGCTTGTCTATTGGGTGGAAAGAGATATGGGGTTAAGATAGTTGATTGATTTAATTAATTAGTAATTATTTACCTCTGAATACTCTGGAATGAATTGAGAACGGAGCTAAAGTCCTGTGTTAACTTATCCCGTTGGATTTTCAGCTGCTGCTGCTCTGACAGGTTGAACTTGTTCAGTTCCTTCAGGTCGGCGCTTGTGTCCTTTGCTAGTACTCCTGTATAGTGTGTTATCTTGTGGCTGTTGAGAGAACAAACAAATTCATTAGTTGCTATAGATATGATTACGTAGATTTAATATTTAATTTCCACTCACAGCTGACTCCTGAGTTCTGTTGAAGTTGAAGGGTCGTGTCCGCCTGTGCTCATCTGCTGGAGCATGCGGTTCATTGAGGATACTGGAATATTACACAATTTAAAATTATTAAAATTGCACACACAATTGATTATTCAAGTCTACTCTAATTACTCACCATTCTGACTGATCTTATGGATATTGGACGCCACAGCCTGGGCCTTCCTGTGGAAGTCTGTCGTGGAGTAGTTTTGGTAAAGGGACTCCATTTTTAATACCCTTTTATTTTTAAATCTCTTTTCAAAAACCTATTCTCTTGTTTAAATGGCACTAAACAATCTGGTTGGACAGCTGAGTATCAAATCAGCACATTTTATAATTATATTTAAAACCGCACAACAAAATTAATTAAATCTTTCCAAAAAAAATATTCCACTCCTTTAAACCTCACAAAAAATAATAATAAATTTCTCTCAATTAAATAATGAAAGAATTGTCATGATCGTAGTATTAGCGATATATATACATACGCTTACGTGACATTCCTTTTAATGCTTCATCTACGCTTATTATCCTCTACGCTGTTATGCACAGACTGTATGTTTTTTTGTGAATGGGAGCTGCCTTCTGTTTATGAAACCATATGACGAAACGGGGGTCTCTCTTCATATTTTCTTCCCATATGCATTTAATTCGTGTGTGGGTGCGAATACAGATGCCTTTTAATGTTGAATGGGTTGGCTATTGTGTTTATATACTTATTTATGATTCAGGTTCATGTGATCATGAAGTAATCAATTTTTTAAAAGTTGTATGGGTTTTCTTTGTTTCTTGATGCAGTTGTATGGGGTTTTTTTCATGGTCTTTTTTGTCAAAATATTTTTGTTAATTCTTTTTTTTTTTGGAAGTAACTGACTTCTATTCTATTAATTTTTAACAACAGAGTCGCCATCTAGTGAGCAAACTACTAAATATACCTTTTCCTTGAATAGTACGAACACCTTTCACTAGCATCCGTTGGTTACTTTCACTGCTTTCTTTTGAGAGCACGTGCTTTCACTTTTATTATGTACGTAGATGGCGCTGGTTGTATGATTACCTTTCACTCGGTGATGCTTTTTGAGGAACGAGTGGTGCATGAAAACTTACAAGATATTTTAATGCGTTGTTTTGTAACTTGTTTTCTTGTGTGTTTCTCGGAGAAAAAGGAGAATCTTCTGTCTCTCTCCGGTTATTATGAAGGAAATATATTTCGGTTGAGAGGAGATACGTGGTGGATGGGATATTGTTTTGTTTGGGAGAGAAAATGGGTGCTCTTTTTTTTGTTGGAATTGGTGTTGTTTTTTCCTCCTGTTGCTCTTTAGGGGATATGATGAGTAGGATTGAGTAGGATGTGTGGAGACTGGGGAAATGGAAAACGATCGAATTTTTTGTTCTTTTTTTGAGGGCAGTTGGGATTTCAGATTTTTTTATGGGATTTTTTTGTTGTTTTTTTGGAATATTCTTTTTATTCTGGAATGGGAGTGGGGGGAATGGAGGTTTTTTGTTGCATATTCATGTTTTTGGGGAGAGAGTTATGAGCTGTGAGATGTTGCGAGTTTTATGGAGGTTTTGGAGTGGGTGTAATGGAGTTGTGGGAGGGTTGGGGGAAGTTTTTGGGGAATTGGATGTTGTGAATGGATTATATATAAATTGGTTTAAATATTATTACTTTTCTCGCCTTTTGCATTTTAAGTTTTCAAATGGATTTGAATAAATATGTAAACATATGAGCCTATGTGCCAAAGACATAAATCATTAACTTTGTGGGTCAAGTGAGGTCATACCGTCATGAGATAAATTTCATTGAATTGTGTATACACGAGAACCTCAGTATACCAAGTTTTAGAAAACTAGCACGTAAGTATATAGTTGACCCTTTACCCTGGGGGTCAAATGAGATCATGGTGTCATGAAATCATTATCATCGAGCATTTAATCATCGAAAACCACCTAGTACTAAGTTTCAGCTAGCTAGCACACGTCTTTATATGTTTGACCCCGTGGCGTCAACAGAGATCATGGCTCCATTTAATCCAAATTCAATATCAAATGTCCTTACTACCAAATAATGAAACGTCTGGATGCTAGAGTAATTAATTATTCACAGATTCACAGACAGACACTCTTCCCATACCCACAAAATCACTTGTATTTTTATAATGTACCAAAACATTTGTCACATAAAGACAGACAGACAAACCAAAACAACCCATAACTACACTCCCGCTTCCCACCAAGTAATATGACGGAAGTGACGTGTGTGTGCATTGATGCTCATCCCATGAACAAAACTATGCAGAATATGTTGGCATTTTCTTGATCCGATTTTATTAAAATACATCATGTTTAATACGCTGAATGAGACAGAGAGAGAGCAACTACCACCACCACTGACTCTGCTACTCTTTCTCAGAAGTATTTTAATTATAGACTGAACAAGAAACATCTCTCAAAAAACATGTTGGTGACGTGGTCGGGGAGAAAAGTTTAGGAGAGCGTGAAAGGTGCTACTACTTGTTTTCTAATGAATGATCTTTTATTTTTTTCCGCATTTCTCTCGCCTTTTTTCATTCATTTCCTTCGTCTTTTCTGATGGATCGGGCATTTGGGAGTGGTGTGATGGACGTGGAAAAAGTTTGTGGTTCTTTTTATGATATGAGGAGTTCTTTGTTTTGGGTTTTGGAGTGGATTTTTGTAGTGTTTTTATTGATTATTTAGTTTTTTAAATGGTGGGTTGGGGGGGGAATTCTCTTAACGGGTGTGTGTAATTGGGACGGGTTTCTCTTTTATTTGCGTCAGTCGGTGGTTCTTTGAAAGTTTTTTGAGAGAGTTGGTGGGGTGTTTTATGGGGTTACTGCTAGTGTCTGTCCGTCTGCTTTCACTTTTTTGGAAGTTTTGTCCGGTCGGCATGATTTATATTGTTTTTGTTTGTCGGCATGATTTAATTTTAATGCAATTAGATGATAGCTTTAATTGTTTCTAGTTGTTTCTTAATTGGTCATAAAATATTTAATATTAAATGATATGAGAATTTAATCTTTCAATAAAATTTAAATGTTTCCAAACGATCAACTTTAACATTCATAACTCCCATTTAAAAACTTTCACTTCCGCCCCTTCTCCACCCCGCATTACACCCACCTCTCCATTGACAACTCCCCATCATCATCATCTACTCCCATTCAACTAATAATCACATTACATCCCCCCCTTTTTCCACACAAATTACTCCCCCCTCAAGAATTACTCTTTTTATTTCCCCACACAAAAGTAAAAAAATCCCAATTTAATCTGATTTGTATACACAAATATTCTTCTCCGTCTCTGCCTGTTTGCCTAAAAGGCGTGTAGGGAAATAAAATCTGTATTCCCGTGGGAGAATCATTGCCGTATTGGTTACTACAGTTACATGCTCAATGCTCAAGTACCTGTTGTTCATTCTTGTGTGCTTGGCCTAGATACTCTGTGTGTTGTACGGATTCCAGTTTATTTTACTTTTATTGTGATGATGTTTGAACGAACGATCTCGTAGTCATTTGGGTTGGTTGTAAATGATACCGAGAGAAAGTGATCATAATCGGGGCAGAGATGTATAGTGTGTTTTGTATTTGATGTGTGTGTGTTTTACGCAGGCGTTTTTTTAATCATCATCATCAGGAATATATTTTTATATGTTTATTTGGTGGAGAAAATTAGTTGGATGGGTTGGTTAATGCTTAGTGCGTTTTTAATTGGTAAACTGATAAGGTTTCTTTGGTTATAACATGATATGTAACTTATGTATGTACACATGCAACTAGTCTGGATCACACAGTATCCCGATCCGGGACTCTTTTTTTCTCTTCTCTCATCTTCTCTGCTTATTTTGTACGTGTGTCCCGAGTCTGTAGACTGTGAAAAGAAAGTTGCTTTTACTGTCCTGGTAGAAGAAGAAGCACGAAACTCATCGACCACTAGGTCTGATTTTTTTTTTGGTTGTGTCTGCGTCGTTGGTTGAAGAAGATGTTTTTCTGAGAGGACGTGTATATATAGGGTATGTGTGGAGAACGTATGGTTTTGTTAGGATCGTGCAAGCTGTTTTTTTAGAGAGAAAAGTTTTTTATTTTACTGTTGCGCTTCTTTGGATGGATAGATGGGTGATGTGATGATGAGTTGGTTGGGTGGATATATATATAGGATGGGAATAGGAGAATTAGGTAGGTGGGGTGGGCATATTTGGAGGGGTTATGGAGGGGTTGTGGGTTTGGAGATTAGTTGCTTAACTATTCACTGATTGAACGTGACTTTCACTTTCCATTGATAAATGTAGAAATATATGATTTTGAATTTAGTGTTAAATGCACTTGAATCGTTCTTTTGAATATACATATTATGTATACCGTTATAATATAAACAGAGAAATATATAGTACAAAGGTCTATAGACTATATACGTTATCAAAATTTGATCATTCTATTAACGTATGACTTTCACATCTGTAACGACAATAGTTAAATCATTATACATTTTAAACTATCATACGTATACATATACCGTGAAAACATAAAAAAACATTTGTATATAGTCTAAATGCTTAAACATTAAACCCAACACTACTATTATTGCATGTTTCATTACTATCTACTTTAACCTTGGTCATCAATACTCCATTAAATGTTAACCATAACATTTTCTGCTTAAAAACTAATTACCTGTCCACCTCTGCCAACTAAAACTAAACCCAAAGCCCAACTTTCACCCACACCCACTTGAATGTTAAACTCACTACTATTATTGCATTTTTCATTATTATTATTTACTTTCATCTTAGTCATCAGAACTCCATTAAAACATTTTCAACTGAAAACTAATTATCTGCCCACCTCTGATAACTAACTAAACCCAAAGCCCAACTTTCACCCACACCTTTCCCCACTACCCCATAACCTACACCTTAATAACCCCTCCACTCACCCGAACCCCTCTCATGTGCCCACCCCTGCCCACCCACGTTATAACAACCAAATACACACACTACAACATACACCAAAGACTCCAACGACCGATCGAGAAAGCACGACGACGACAAAAGCCTACATATACACAACACTTTAAGTTAGATCACGTACTTTCTCTCAATTCTCTCCCATCCGTATATACACCTCCTCTCTCCCTATCCATCTCCCACTTTTTTTCTTCTCCCATTCAACCTGCTCCAGTTCAGTTTTCAGCTCGCCAGTGTGTGCACCGTTCCAACACCAACTCTCCGTGCTCTTCTTCCTCCGCTGCTGCTTTACTCTTTAATATTTTTTTTATTCCAAACATATTCCCAAAATTCCTACAGGTGGTATGTTCATCAGGTTGATCATCACCCAACTCAAACTCAGTTTCCATCGAGATTATTATACCCGTGTTCATGTTTAAACAATGATTAGTTAGTTACTTTAATTAATCACCATAACGATTCGAAAATGTTCAAGTTCACGAAGCACAGTCACAGCTCGAGCAACACAAGCATCTCGACTATTCAATCCAACACGAGCAGTACGGCAATCACGACGACTTCTCCGAACTCTAGTCAACCTCAACATCATGTTGGTCAACAGCAGCAGGTTCATGTTACTCAGCAGCATCATCACCATAGTCACCATCCTCATCATCATCATCATGTACAGCATACTTATGCGTATGGAGGGGGTTATCAGCAGGGTCATCATAGTAATAATGTGCAGGTGCTTGGGAGTAATAGCATTGGGCAGTTTTTTGAGGTTGGGAAGCTCGTCAGTACTGCGGGGCCTGAGCATGTTTGGAAGGTTTATGATGGGTGGAGGAAGTGTGATGGGAAGGTAAGTAGTTTGGAGTAGTTTATTAGTGGAGTGGAGTGAATCTACTTTCTCTTTTGATAAATTACTAATGAGTGCTTATCCGTGTCCAACAGGAGGTATCGTTATTCGTGTTCGAAAAGAAGTCAGCAGAAAAGCTGCACAAACCAAAAAGAAAAGAAACGATAACCGAAATCCTGCGGTCGTCTGTAAAGCAACTTGAGAGATTCCGACATCCAAAGATATTACAGGTATGCTAACTTTCTCTCTTTTTTGTGGTGTTTCCATGAAAACATGATAAAAGAGGTAATGTTTTAAACAGGTAATCTACTCAGCAGAAGAATGTCCAGAAACACTAGCATTCGCCTCCGAACCTGTTTACGCGAGTCTGGCAAATTTGATATCAGCAGCGGTCATGCAGAATTCGCAATCTTGTTCGTCGGGTGTTTCGTCCGTTCCTCAGCAGCATCAGCAGGTTCAGATTAATGGGCCTGATTCTCATCCTGTTTTTCTTGATGTTGAGTTGAAGTATGGGATATTGCAGGTAAATGTTTTGGAAAAATTTTTATTTTTTTAAACAGATGTGCTTTTTTTAAACGTAAAATTTACATAAAAACATATATTGCATCGTACATACTCTCTGCATACATGATCTAGAACTCTTTTTAAAAATATTAAAATTTTCTCCACCGCACCCGTCATGTTCACCATTTTCTCCACTTTCTCTTGTTAAATTTATTTTAGAGAAAACGGAAACCATGGAAAATAGAACTTCCTGTATGCATTAAGATTCATAACCTGATTTAATATTTTTTCTTCTCCATTCTCTCCATCAATCGATATTACTTTTTTTGAGAGTATTTTTTTTCTTTGTATCTCGTTAACGAGAGTGCACGTGCTAAAGTGTGTGTGAATTTATTATTTTTTACGGGAAAATTTGTTTCAAGTTGCTTTTTTAAAAGAGTGGGTGTTTTTATAGAGCGCACCTGTGACGAGTTTTTTTTGCGGGTGCGGATTTTTTTAATGAGGTGGTGGGAAATGGAGTACTTTTTTATGGGTTTTGGTAATTTTTAAGAAACTTTTTATGGAGCATATTTTTGTGTAATTTTCTCATAAAAAACGGACATTTCTTAATATTTTGTCTTTATAGTTTCATTAAATTATAATTGGACAATTTATATATAGACTCCACCTACACGATATTGAAGAAAAATAAAACTTTTTAAATACAATTTTCTTGCGTGCTGTTGTGGTTTAAATATACCCCATATACTATATCAGCAACAGTTTATTCCATAATTTCCATCAAAACAATAAAAAAAACCCCATTAAAAACAATCCAAAAAAGAAACCTCAAAAACCCAATCACTTATTCATGCTAACGACTCCACAACAATTCTCTAAAAGTAAAAATTCCCCCCTCCATATCCACTCCCTCCCTCCAAGTAATTTAAAACTCCTCCAGATAATTTGTCCCAAACACACACACACACACGAACTGTTAATAGCAGACAAGAAGCACAATATATATATACTCCATATCGACAAGCTCCTTTCATAAAAGCTGCATCCAAAAAAAAAACATACACCCAGATTATCAGGTTACACGAGAGAAAGCTGCGAGAGAGAGAACCACGAGAGAAAACATGTTTTTCGGAGGAAAAATCGATAAAAAACGTATGCGAGTGCTTTTCAATTTTTATGTTTTTCTGTAGATTATCGAAGCTCTACAGTTTCTTCATTATACGGGGAAGATATTGCATAGGAATGTTAACCCTTCTAGTATTTTGGTTACTAAACGGGGGACTTGGAAGCTTGCTGGGTTGGAGTTTATTGGTGAGTGGATATATGGAGGTTATGGAGAGGGAAGGGTGGGAAAATATGGAGGAAACTTTTGATGATCTTTTTTTGGAATTACAGATAAAGCTAATGAGATTGACGGTCTGGAGTCGGTTCACGTGCTGGCGTGGACTAGTAAGGTGCCAAAGATGGGGCAGCCGGATCTGGATTATATGGGTCAGTGTGTTTTTACTTGTTGATTAGCTAATTAAGATATCTTAAAAGTCACTTTATTTTAAGTGAAAGTACTTCAACTTTCACTAACAAAAAAGATCAGACAAAATAACATGTGCAACGACTGCATCAAATAAAGAAAAGAAAAAGTGAAAGAACCATGACATGTGCGTAAATATTTTATTATCCTGTTGGTTTGGTTACTATACGTCCACTTCAAAAAACTCACAAACATTTCATATGACTCTAGAGAAAATTGAAACCGAACTTTTTATAAATAAATTATTACACAATGGATGATTTCACATAAACGTATCTGTTGTTTTTACAAGAGAAAGTATTCTACAGTTTCCATAGCACACACGCAAGCTTTACAAAAGAACACAGACTTGGGGCAACCCGATACAAACCCAAAAAAAGAAAAGAAAACTCCCGCATATGCTCTCACAATTAATATCCATCTGCTCAACAGCTCGTTCTACGAATATGCAGAGAAAAAAAATCTCCATAGTAATTATACGAGCTGAGTAGCTTTTCACTTTTTTTCTCCACTTTCACTCGTATCCTGTCACATCAAGAAACGACCTCATCATCTCTGAGAGCTTGAAACAGTTTATTACCCGGAAATAGGGAAAAAAATTGTCGGGTGTTAACGTTCTGGTTTGGAATATTGCTGTTTTTTTTGTAGCCCCGGAAGTTCAAATCACGTCAACTTGCTCAATCCTCTCTGACATGTTCAGTTTGGGAATGGTGGTAACGGCGATATTCAACAACGGGAAGCCTCTTATTATGTCGAATCACTCCAACTCGCAGTACCTCAAGCAGATTGAGAGTGTAAGTTGGCGTTTTATGGAATGAGCTTATGTGACTTCCGCTACTTTTACACTCCGTTTTGTACTTGAAATTTAATTACTGCTTTTTTGTAAATTCAAAACCGTGCAATAAAACAGCTAGACTCACTCCTCCAAGAATTCCTGCCCCGAGTGCCACCAGGCCTGCACGAGGCCCTTCAGAGACTCCTGTCAAAGGAGCCAAGGCAGCGTCCAACATCGCAACTTCTTGCTTTGATCAAGTACTTTGCTGACCCTGCGGTGCACACGCTCCAGTTCCTAGACGTTATTTCTATGAAGGATCCGAGCCAGAAGGCTAACTTTTATAGGCATCAGCTTAAAGACGTGTTGCCTTACATTCCCAAGGTAACTGGCTTTTCTTTTTGAGTACTTCTTTTTATGTTTTTTATAGAAAAGTTGTGAAATATTTTGTGTGAAAAACTGGTAATCAGCTTGGGTTTTAATTTTTTATGAAAAGTTATCTGATTTGTACATATTTTTTGATAGTTTTTATATTGCTTTGGGGTGTATGTGCATGGGAATTGGGGAAAGTTGGTTTTACGATGATATGATAATAAACGGGTATGAGAATTCTTCATGAAATAAAGGAGACTTTTCACGAGACTACATGTTTTGCTATGTTTTTGCAAACGGGTATGCAAATTTTCACGGGAAGCTGAGCAAAATTCAAGAATTTATTGTTTGTTTATTCCATCGATGGCATATACATTGTACCAGGTGAAAACACAAGTAGAAAGTTGCACTTTTTGCAAAGCAATGTCGGTGGTTTAGTGAAAGCATGGATTACGTTTGATGTCTGATGAAAGTGAAAGTTCATGTTTTTGGTTGGATTAAGGTACATTGCTATGGGAATGCAGGAATGCATAGTAAGTAGTATTGATGGAGATTAAAATAAAAAGGATTTGGGAATAAAACAGGTGTATGTCATCGGGATCAAGAGATACAATTTTCGGGTTTATGGATGTTCCTTTCATTTTAATCTTTATTGATTTTGTGCTTGTTGTTCTCTATTCTCTGCTATTTTGATATAACAAATTCCAGCTTAATTGGAGCATAAAATATATTGTTTATTGCTTTTGATGTGCTTTGGTGGATTAGGAGTACGGAATTTTAATTAAAACTAGCGATTTGTTACATAAATCGTCTTAAATTACGACTAGAATGTCTGGAAAACTGGGACAAAAATAGAGAATTGTTTATTTCCAGACAGTTTATTACAAAAAATTCAAAAAATTACAATACTTTCGACATGTCTGTTTTTGCGGATTTAAGTACTCTAATTTTAAAGCACGATGAGCTTAAAATATTCTGTCTGAAATTGCGGATAACTAGAATGTCTGGAGAAATCGGTAGGACAAAGAAATTAGAGAAAATTTATATATTTCCAGACAGTTTATAGCAATTTTTTAGAACAAAGAGTCCTAAATTAAAAGCTAATGAGGAATTCAAATGGAAAAACGTTTACTTTAATTTTGTTTACATCATAATGAACAATAAAATTTAATTTTCGATACTTATTACATAAACGAGTTATAAAATTATTAAAGAAAATTAATTTTCATATGCTGCTGTAAGAGAAAATAACAATATCTTGAAAATTGCTTTCTCCTGACTGCACTCTTTTTGTAGCTTGAGTATGAAAACATATTTTGAACACTTATATGGGATACTTTCACTCTCCTTTTATAACGTTCAAAAGCAAAAATTTTGCTTTAAAAAATCTCATCTTCATGAAACATTTCTTTTAGATAAACCATGTGCGAAAAGAGTAGTAAAAGCATTTCAAACTATACAGCTTTTATATGAAATCGAGCTTTTAGAAAAAGATGAAAACTTCTGCATTTTGTCGCTGTAATTTTCACACAAGCCTTATAACAAAACGAGGTCACCAGTAATAAATGCCGTTTTGAAATCACAAACCAGTTTGCTTAGTAACAATCGTTGATGCACCAATGGATACATACCTTCAGCTAAATAAACATACATTTAATCCAGAACTATGTGCAAAGCTTAGTCACATCCATTTCCATACAAACCTTAAACACACACAATCTACCCATCTCAAAAAAAGTTTAAAACTACAATTTCCATGGAAAATATAAACTTGAAAATGTGTCTCCATCTGCATCTAAAAAAACTCTAATATTATCACCAAGGGAAAGCCCAAAATACCCGTAAAAAAGCTCCATTAACCGACTTTCACTTTCTCCCAAACTTTCCCCTGTTTCCATACCAATTTTCTCTCTACAAATTTTGATTGATCACCTATCTCCCTAGAAATTATGGTTCCAACACGTATGGCCAACACTACAGGCAGAGATGAAGAGTCAAGAGGTGCTGGCGGCTGTGCTCCAACCTATTCTTCTGCTGATCCAGGAGTGCACCGCTTCTGAGGTTGAGAACGTTATTCTGCCGACTTTTAGGTGAGGACTGGTTTGGGCGAAAGTTACATGTTTTTGCGGAGAAAGTTCTAAAATATCATGTGTGTTTACAGAACGGTGTTTGCCGCTCCAAAATCGATCCAGGCGACAGTAACGATCCTAGAGAACCTTAACATCGTGCTGGAGAAGGTCAGCGAGGAAGGGTTCCTGGAAAAGGAAGTTATTCCGTTGCTGTTTAATTCTTTTGATTCGACTACTATTCAGGTTCAGGTGGGTAGTCAAAAACACAGGTACAATTAATTTTAATTGATTAGTTACTTAATTGTTTAATTTCTCTCCACAGAACTCAGCCCTAATCTCAACCTCGCTAGTAGCCCACTACCTCGACGACAACTTCATAAAGAAAACAGTCCTCCCAAAAACGAAGCAAATCTACGAAAAGTACACCGGCGATCTGAAGATCGTGTTGAACGTACTCAGCTGCATTGAAAGGATACTCCCGAAACTTGATCGGTCTATGATTATCGAGGACGTGTTGCCCATACTCTATGAGAACGCAAAGACTCAGGATCCTGACATTATTGTTAAAGTTGTTCGTGAGTTGGCATGGGGATTAGTAATTAGTTTAGTTTATTATTTAGTGACTACAGCTTAATGTAATTTCCACAGAAATCTACCGAACAATGCTGGAGGACAACAAAAAATACGGATTGAGTGTGAACCTGATGGCGACACGCGTACTTCCTAGTTTGCTCCCGCAGACTGTCAATCCCAGTTTGCATCTTGAGCAGTTTACTTGTTTACTTGAGGTTATGCATCATATGCTGGATCATATCGACAGGTAAGTTACTTAATTGAACTGTTATTTAGTTAATTATGGTAATATTTAATCTCCTATTTTGTCTCAATAGAAACCAGCGCAACAAACTAAAGCTAGACCACCTAACAGCCCCCCAAACGAGCTCAATAACAACGTACCACTCCCACCACAACGACTCGTACATGTACAACCGCGGCTCCGGTCTAAAGTCCCTTCACCACCAGAGGTCGTCTGATAACATGTCCAGCTACTCCAACAACATGTTCATCCCCAACGTTCAGATCGACAGTCTCGGGAGTAGTCCTACCAGTACTGGCTCGTATTCTTGCCAGCGGAAGACTAGTTCTGCGGAAGATATGATTCGGAAGACTTCTGGCTCTGGTTAGTAAGCACATTAAAATTAACATTTAATTCAATTAAAAACAGAATATCAATACCACTCAACAGTCGACGGAGCAAACTTCCTCCGAGTTCAAGGCCAGAACCAGTTCCCAATCAGGAGATTATCAGACAACACGTTAATGGCCCCACGTATCCGAGTAGCCCCAAGCTCCGCACTCTCCAGTCCAGGAGACCCGTTACCCGCCCGTCGCCACTCCAGCATCGGCCCCGAGCGTAAAAACTCCAGCTCCAGCGTCAACCTGTCTCCACCAATGGTAATGATTTAACATGTCCACATGATTCGCATTTGGGCTTCGTAAATTCACACGCTTTTAAAATGTATTTTTCACGCTAACCGTATATTCGTTTTAATGCGTGCATGCCGCAATTTCAAAGTTGGCGAGGAGCAGTATCGTTGTAAGTATTGGCGCTAAATGTGTGGGAAATTATTTAAAGTAAATTGCAGTTTTTCAAGCTATTCTACTTTCTTTTTTTAGGGTGGGTCCATGCCGAACACGACGAGTACAGGGAATGCGTTTCTGTCTGGAAGTATGACTAGCTTGAAGTCCCGGAGACCTTCGATGCTCACCAGTTCTAATGCTTCGGTGCACTCTACTCATTTGACGGGGGCTAATACTTCTGGGATTTTGCAGACTCTCGGGACTGGAGTTGTGAGTTGACAATTAACTAATTATTAATTAATCTCAAAACTAATTGCTCATTTCTCTTTACAGTACCAACTATTCGGAGGTTCAAAGTAAATCAACCCATCACTGGAGTAGTAAAAAACTGATAAACATAACCAGAGTATTTTAGGAACAAATATAAAAACCCTAAGCAGCACTTTTAATTAAAACCCAAGAAACTCTGTCCTGTTTCTGTTCCATAATATGTTACGTTAAAAAAACCTGATAAAAAAAAGAAAACAAGACATTATTTCTCAAAAAAAAACACGACTGCATGAAAGTAAGAGTTATTTGAACTAAAAATTAATAAAAAACAAAAAAAAAATATCTACAAAATTAATTTGTAAAAGAATCTAACGAGACCTTACTGACAAAAAAAAAAGAAAAGAACAAATCGTTGTTAACTCTCCTTCTACACATCTCTCTGTGATTTCGAGTATTGTGTTTTCAACACGTACAACCCTTCCTTAATACGCTACTACTCAAAAACATATTTAAACTAAAATAGTTAAACAAAAAATGGGTATTTTAAAAACTGGTGCTAATTGTTTGTGGTTTAAGTTTTAATCTCAACCGTGTGTATTTTGTTGTTTTATTTTAAACCGTTTTAATTCTCACTGAGTATGGTTAAATAAAAAAAGAGTATTTATGCTTTTAATGTAAGTGTAATTATTTATGCATATGCACAAAAACTCTCAAGTTTCAAGTCACCCCGCCTCATATATTCTCCACGCAAATTTTTTTATTAAATGTTCCTCAAAAAACATTGCAATATTTTTAATATAGTTTCTTAATTCGTTCCGTTTTTTAAAATATAATATTATATATTCTATCCTTAATTAATATATAACGTTCTTTAGCACTTTTTTTCATTTTAAAGAACAAAAGTTTACTAACACGTTTAGCTACAATTCATCACGAAACTAAAAGTAGAAAATACACAAGATTTACACCGCGTTAGTAAGAAAAAAACCAAGAAAAAAAGATAGGTTTACAAGAAATATTACAAAAAAAATTGCGTTGTTTTAACAAAAAAAAAAGTCTTAAATTATTCGATCTTAACTAATTAGTTTATATTTTATTAGCACACGAGATTTAAAATTATTGTAAATAAGCAGTTTTTTGATTATTAAATCATTTGGTAAAATCGTGTAACACGCATACAAAACCTGAAGTTAAACTAGAGATTCATCAGGCGCTCTAAAACACATTATTGGATTTTCTCATATTGTATATCGGTCTAAAAAACTACTTTTCCTGATTGTGTCGAACGAAAAAACGATTGTTTTTGTTACAAAAATTTCTACTCTGTCTCAATATCAAATTTTATATAACGATTTTTGTAAAAAATTTTACTTTTCTTTCGTAAATTTTTACTCTTTCTCTGATATATATATGTAGCAATTAGCGTTTTTTTTATTCCTAAAATGATGCTTTTGAAAACATACTAGTATTTTTGTTCTAGTTTTTTTTGAAAACAAGCTATACGAAAGCATTGGAAATATTGGTCTGTTTTTTCTTGACATCTTTTTATTTGATATTGATAGTTTGTAATTTACAACGCCTCATCTCTCTACTAATCAGTCAGTGCTAAATTTTTAATTTGTGATTGGATTTGTCAAATTTAAGAACTTTTTGTTGAGAGCGTTATTGTTTTACAAACCGAATTTTTCTTCTTTTTTTACTTGGTCACTAGCATAAAAATTGATTTAACTGACTACAATTTAATTAGTAAATAAATTATAGGGTTCTAATAATATTTCCACGAATTATTTACGATATACTGTTGATGAAAAATGAAAACTATTTTGTAGTAGGAGGTACGATTTCATTTTTTTTTCACCATCATCATCAGTCTGTAGTACGTACGTACGAGTAAAAAAATTATGTTCTAACGTTTATGTTTTTTTTGTAGGGTTTAAACTTCTGTGTTTTCTTTTTCGTATTTCATTTTTTATCCCCGTTTTTTTTATGTAATAACTCGTAGTTTAGTAAATATAGTTTAATATTATGGCATAGAATATGTATCAATTGTTTGGATGCTCCGGACAGGAACGGTTGATTTGAAACCACTCGTCGATGCAGTGTTTATGGTATACGCAGAGACAAGGGAGTCTGGCGATTACTTGGCCAGCTTCAAGCTCTTCGAGACAGATCACACATTCGTCGCCTTTTGACTCTTCGAGGAGGTCCTCTGCAAATGGTGAAACAGGAAATTGGTTAGTTAATTAAGTAGGTTGAATGATATTTTATTAGGGTTTTCAACTGACCGTTATAATTCAGGCGTGGTCTGGTGAGACACATAACCAAGTGGACTTCAATATCGTCTGGTAGAATTGATTTGTTGCAGATCGGACACTTGACACCTGTCGGAACAACACATAATCAGATGTTTAGGAAACAGATGGACAATTTATTTATCTGACTGAACTAGTAACTGCCACGTCAGTTTCCATAACTCCAGCAATCACTACTGCCCACTACAAGAACCCTTCGCAGAATAATTAATAATTTACCATAAGGCTGCTGAACAACCCCACCACTCTCATTCGCGTACGCAATAGCCCAAGTACTCTCATTATTATTCGAAGGCGGAGACTCGGGTGGAGCAGTAGGAGCAACAATATTACTAACAACTAACGTTCCAGCACTACCGTTATTAATAGACCAGTTACACTGCCCATTGGACGGATAACACGGGTCGTTATTAAACGCACTACTCCCACCCGCTGACGACGAGTCTACCACCTTGGATTTCACTGCACAGGAGCCCATGATTTATTTATTAAACCATCAATAACTTTTCACTAAATATTACTTCCTACTTTTTATACACTAATTTTAAACTAAAGATTCTCTGTTATGATTCGCACATAACTGATTTTAAAAATCCACTGAAAAGTTCAAATATTCTCAAAAACATGATAAAAATAAACTTTAAAATAATAAAATTGCCTAAATGTCAAGTCTAACAGCCATATTGAATATTATGCACACAGGCTATTAGTTTCTTTTGTTATTTTTCAATGTCAGTCCAATATCACCTTGGAAACATCGAAACAGAAGAAAGAGCTGTGGTATTCCTAACAGGATTGTCAACCGACTGACTGGTTTGATGGTATGTGTGTCTTAACAAAAGAGTCTTAAAAATCGATATTTCTTTTTTAGCGAACGGGGCAGTCGACGACGACGAGTTAAAAGCACGCGTATGTATTTACGGAACATCATCGGAAGCTTTTAAGCTTATTAGTATTTTAACGCTTTTTATAACGTGAATGAGCTAGTGGGCGCGTGGAACTGATGCGTAATTGGCAGTTATGTAAATTAAAAATGCGTCACGTGTCGGAAAATCAACAACTACCTGAGATTGGCCATAGTCCGCTGGCGAAAGAGTTGATCCTAGTGCCTAGTTCGATGATCCCTGTCGTGCCTTGACTGTTGTGGACCGCTGATGAGGAATAAGAACGAGCTCGGACTGATGACGTTGAAGGTCCTGTGCAACAAACACATTAGTTAAATGACACTCTATTTTAATCTCAAGTTTTAAGCCCCTTTGAACCTCACCTTGAAGTAAAGCGCTACTACTACTACTCCCACTACCGGCACTAAACCCACCACCAGCTGTAACGATACCAGCCCCGTTAGAATTACCACCTCTGAACGAGTGATGATGATGATGATGGTGGTGGTGGTGGTGATGTGGGGGGCCACCACCACTGGATCCTGTTCCTGAGGATGATGGTCCTCCTGTGTTTGCGGATACTGCTGTTGGGTTTGATGGGTCGGAGGTTGAGAACGTTCTTGGTCGTTGTTCTGTACTTGCTTTAGCACCCATAGTAACTGGTTGTTATGAAGACTTATTTTTTTTGAAACTTTTTTTGGTTGATTAGGATGATGTTTTTTTGGAGAAAATGGTTTAAGGGTTCATGGGTCCAGCATCTTTGGTTGTTTCTTGGGTGATTAACTAACGTGGGTTCTGGAACGAGATAATAGACAATTAAAGTTAATTCAGACTTTAGATTTTGATGATTGACAATTAACTACTACAAAATCACAACCAACAAACCTCAAGTATCCACCACTATCGATCATCATCCCAAAGAAGATGCCCTCTTTCCAAGTTGTCTGATAGTTACTTACGGAAGATCGATGTTTAAAAAATGCGAAATTAAAACAATCAAGTTTTAAACTGTTGCGCGCGTTGCGATTATTTCGTTTACTCAGTCCAACAGACTAATTAAAAAACATGGCACTAAAATCTCTTGGTTCTAACTAACAACTAATTTGGCAATATATATTTTAATGATAAGTTTATATTCACTTGTTTTTGTTTTTTTACAGATCAGCTGACTCTTTACACACGTTGGTTTCTGGAGACTTTTAACAGGAAAACTTTATCTTTTAATTAGTCATTTTTAACAGACATTAAACTTGCAGTACAAACTATCATGTTCTCTCTGTCATTCTCGCAAACTGACCATTACACACTGTCAACTTAAATGCGTTTTAACCACACAAACACGATATCCGAATAAACATAAATGCACTCGTGCTCTGGAAAATCACACGTTTTTAAATGCTCTGTTCTGTCTTGTCTTGTCACACCTTCTCAACAAAAAATCCTACCAGTAAACAAACCCAAATTAAAAACTAATTGACAATTACGTAAATATTAATTAAAATTATTATTTATGCTCTAAATTATTTACAAATAAAAAAAAACTGCTTTTTCTCGTGTGTTTTCCCTATCATCTGTGTGTGGAGCTAATCATCGTGGACGAGATTACAGTGTTTTTTTCTTGTTTTTCTGCAACGAATACATGCTTGCTTGTAAATGCACTTGGTAAACACTCACTTCTTTGTGTGCATTTTTGTTCATGGATGGATGACTTTTGATGATTCTTTGTTCAAGTAACTTTATCTTATCTTGTTCGATCGATCGATAACTTCCAGT